>JAJMIE010000035.1:0-119607 GCA_030575195.1 Sugiyamaella boreocaroliniensis
CATTATGATCCTCAGAGTAAGACCGCTATTTGATTATACTTTATAATACTTCCCATATTTAAGATTTATTATTATATCCCCCCATAATTTGATGTCGCCTTCGCCGCAAGGCCGTCGAGATAATTGTTTAACGCGCGTGATTACTTTTTTCCTCAATAGAGTTGGACACAATAATTTAGACGTAAAGTGCTAGCTGTGTAACTATCTGTCTTTCACCTACTGCTACTAAGATGATCTTATTCGTGCGTAGATACATGGTGCAATGCACAGGGATCCTGAGCTAGAATCTTGAGCGCGGTCTTAGATCCTGGCATAGAGAATCATGATCACCTCATGATTATGCCGGGTTTCATGCAACTTCAAATAGGCGGGCCATAACAATCCGCGGAGAGTGGTCAGTTTGGCAAGCCTCCTAGTAGGGGAGAGAAAGAAAGATGCTGTATGTGTACGGGTGCGTACGAACGGGCCGTTTGCTTTAAACAAAATACAAGGCTAGAACGTGCCATAGCCTAAGATGCCTCTCTTGACCTTTCAAATCTACGTCGACCCCTTGACGTAACAGGACCACATCGCATAGAAGAATCCGATTGACCATAGCTATATACGCATAACTGAGATGCCAAAAAATGCCGTGGCTAAGTCGGCGGCGAACAGTATATGTAAATATGTACCACTGAGCAGTGATACTTCGACGGACCCATTCGGAAAATACTCCCCACAAAGCTATGGCACCCCACCACAGCACGCTTTGCGTCCGAACTCTATATGACTACTGGGTCGCTAGACAAAGCAGAGAGCTGCACATAAGCCAAGTTGAATGCAAAACCTGAGACCGCCCTGAGGCTGCCTTAAAGGAACTAGCTCTACTATGTGAATTTATGGCGGAATCTCCTCGTATTTGTTTTATAGATAGCCTTTGTACCAAGGACATACAGTGTCGTTTGCATAGGGTTACTCAAAAATCACGATAGCAACCACCAAAGGTAGTAACTGTATAGAATTGAACTCAACAGAAATATAGACCCACTCTAGATGCAGAGTGATGTCGGCTTGCGAAGGTTTGACACAACCTATTCTGCACGCAACAGCGATCAGAGTGGAGCTAGGCGATTCCCAAAGCGTCACCCCTAAGGATACGTGCTCACAAAAAGGGGTTGTGTCTGCGCAGAGATGGGTTTAATACGATATGTATCGTGGTGAACAATTATTATACGCCGATGTTGCATGGCGTAATGAAGGTTGCGATGCAACCGTTATAGTTATTCTCAGGATCCAACAGCAAAACTCTTACGACTCGTTTTGGTAGAAAACAATTTGGAGCGTCGTTTTAATAATACAGAAAAGTGGCCTTAGGAAGATGCAGATTTGCTGGAGAAGTGCATCGGACACCATGAGACTTGGAGTGCGTCAGTACCTAAGCTTCCATGCGTTCTCCAAAAGCAACACATATGCGCCTCTGGGATTCTGCAGCGTACAAATGCACTAGACAGGTATCCCGAGGGGAGAGTCCTCCCGTGTTTTACTTAGGCGTGCGGAACCGGAGCATTGGTTAGAAGCTTGGCACTTTTGGAAGTCTCTCAATTGAGTTTCAGCACGTTTGTTGTCTCGCCAGCTAAACAAGGCGGCAATTCAGAATCTGGGATATCTGAGGTAAGCAGAAATCTGCATTGAGAGTTAGTGGATCCAATGGCAGCAGTAATTGAGATAGCAGGTTACGAAGACGCCTCACATTTTTCTTTGACAATGAAGTGGTTGCAAGCAGTCACAGCACGTTATCTTACGACAAAGTGCACAGACAACACAAGGCATAAAAGGCATGGGGAAGTACAGCCGAATGTATGCCTGGCACAGGTGCAGGACCGCCTCAAGAGCAGTGTTTATATTATCTAGAGCTCCTGCCACCTGCGTATAGGGCGTGGAGATCGGGCCCCCGACAGAAAAAAAGGGCAAAGAAGCGTGACTAGGTATTCTTCGACATTGGAAGAGTCTTCGAGCATAGTCAATGATTTCAGTCCAGGGAGAAATCAATTGGCGGAAACCAATAAAGAATACAGTGTATTTGGAGGTGTCGCTTGGATCTGGGGCACGCACATTGCGCGCAGGAGACCCCACGTTTACACAACCGGCCCGAGTCTACGCACGAATTGCACTGCCTCAAATTTTGCTGGAACGACTTAAACGAATAAAAAAGTGGCGCTGTTTACGAGGAGGCGGCCCCTTCCCAGATGAGCAGAGCGGCGAAGAAGAAGCATAAACCCGGAGCAGTGGAACGGTATGGATCGACAGTTTTAGCGAACCTTAAATGCGTGCACCTAGTATCTGACCTAGCCCTACATGTCAAGCTGCCCGTGCCCTAATTGGAGAACCGCACCATGCTTTACATTGATGCTTTCTTCGTTATAAGATGAGGTTAGTAGCCACGGAGAGGATCCGTGACGCAGTGAAGCTCGCCAAAGATGAAGGGATATATGACATAGATGCTGATACGCCAGTCAATGAGCTTGAGAGCATTGCCCACAATGACCTTGTCGAGCTGGCAAAGAAGTTGGTGGCCAGCGGGCACCCCTACAGCTTATCGCAACTACTCCGGGGCAGCGGAGTGTACATCGCCAAGAAGCCTCCTCCACCCGCGAAGTCACCAGAATTCCTTGCTCAGATGGAGCAGCTACGCCTCAGACAACAAGAGCTCGAATACCAGCAGCTCATTCGAGGAGGAAGAGAAGAGAAAGAGGCACCCATCTCATTTGGAGCCGAAACAAAACAGCTACGCGAGCAGATCTCGGCCATTGTCAATGTAATGATATCAGTGGGATCTGTGGCTGCTGCTCTTTGGTACTGGAGTCGCACTTCGGCTCCTGGCTGGTCGCTGTCGACCCGCACGCTCATAAGCTTCTTTGGAGGACTTGTCGTTCTTATGGCCGAGGTCGTCATCTACCTTCGATATAAGGTACGTATTGACGAGGCCCGTGACAAGGAAGTACACTTGGACGAGAAGCGCAAGGTCATTAATCATTATGAATACGGCACCGACTCAACAGACGCTCCCGTGACACCTATAACCTCCAGCATTGGCTCTCAACCCAGTGAAGAGCCTCAAACCCTGCGTAAACGCAAGTAGATTATTTATTATTCAGCTCAAATACAGCTTGGTATTGCAGATAGGTATCTTCTACTTACTGGCCTCGGTAACCGAAACAGATGGTGGAGCGCTGGGAAGTGACAATGGGTGGGTGTCGACGTTACTGGGGTTAGTACAAACATTGATGGACAGGCACCTAGGGGAGTATACTCACGTCAACTCCTTGGTCTTGCGGTAGCTCCAACGCAGAATAATAAGATACAGTTCCCACACCGTGAAGTCGGGCCACAGCGTCGTGACAAATTCTATTTGGCAGTCCATGTGGCCCTCCCAGAGCATGAAGTCAGAGAACCGAGTGGCTCCACTTGTGCGCACAAAGACGTCGAGAGGCGGCGTCTCGTTGAGGTACAAATGCTTCTTAAGAGTTTCCTCGGATAGCTCATCCCGAGGAATTTCGTCGCAATTGACCTTGGTGACGATGTCGCGGATTGCATGCGTCATGTCGTCGCGAGATGTGTACGGGCAGCAGATGTTGAAGAGCATCCTGAGTTAGCTAGAGGTGGCCCACACGGCCATTGGGCAAAACAGCAGAACTCACTGATCATAACCCGCGGTCTCGGCTTCAATTTGCTCCATTTTCTGAAGAATATCTGGAGCCAACAGGTCTCGATTGCCGAGGATACGCACGCGGATGCCATACTCGGAAGTGAAGCTGCTGTCGGAGAGAAAGGTCACGACCCGAGAGCGCAGCATGTTAAACAGCGTGTCGACCTCATGATCGGGACGGTTGAAGTTCTCAATGGAGAAAGCGTACACGCTGACGGCCTGGATACCGAGGCGCGCACACTGCTCAACGACCTAGCGTTAGTTAGCCGCACTCGCAAATTGCATTGCTTACCCGAACAACCGTCTGGAAGCCGGCGAAATGGCCCTCTCCAAGCTCAATGTCGTTGTTTTTGGCGAAGCGGCGGTTACCGTCGAGAACAAACGAGATATGGTGAGGAACAGGGCCCGTGCGGATGACATTGATGACAATGTCCTCAGCAAAGCTGCGAGCGTACTGAGTGAGGGGGAAGTTACAAATCCACTTGATAACAGACATGTGATGGTTAATTGTTGTATCATCAGAGATAAGGTGGAGCCGGGGGAGGTAGGCTCTTTATATACTTTAGGAGAAAGGGGAGGGGTCTGTACAACTATGACATTGTCGCTAGCAAAACTGGCACTTGCTTTTTAGATCAGCTGCAGACGGTCCGGAACTGCCCCTGCCCTTTGACGCAGGTCAGCGCAGCTGCAAACCCTAAAAGAGATCCAGTACGCAGCCGTGCGAAGCATCGCTGACGAGGGCCGCGTACTTGGCGAGGGTTCCGCGGTTGACCTTCAGCGGCGGTGCAGTCCAGGCATCGAGGCGCGTCTTGATCTCGGCATCCGATACGGCCATGTCGATGGTGTTATTGACAGCGTCAATTGTGATCTTGTCTCCGTCGTGAATGACAGCAATGGGGCCTCCGTTCTGCGCTTCAGGCGTAATATGTCCAATGATGAATCCATGAGACGCTCCAGAGTAACGACCATCCGTAATAAGTGCAGTACAGTCAGATAGATCAGATCCCATCAGATATCCCGAGATCTTGAGCATCTCAGGCATACCGGGGCCTCCTCGCGGTCCTTCGTAGCGAATCACAATAACTGTGTTCTCACCAGGCTTGATCTCTCCCGATTTCAGAGTTTCGAGAGCCGTCACCTCGTCATCAAACACACGCGCCTTACCCACAAATACGCTTCCCTCCTTTCCAGTGATCTTAGCAACAGCACCCTTAGGAGCAATGTTGCCCTTGAGGACGCGGATATGTCCTGAGGCCTTAAGGGGGTTGTCGAGAGGACGGATGATCACTTGATCCTGAGGAAGCGACGGCGCACTCTTGAGGTTTTCGGCAAGTGTTTTTCCAGTCACCGTCATGATTTCACCGTTAAGAAAACCAGCTGCGTGTAGTAATTTCATGACAGCGGGGACGCCTCCAATGTTGAACAGATCCTCCATGACAAACTTTCCGCTTGGCTTCAGATCTGCAATGTACGGCACTCGCTCACCAACAGCATGGATGTCATCAAGTGTGAGAGGAACATCTGCCGAGTGCGCAATTGCTGGCAGGTGTAAGCACGCGTTGGTTGAACCTCCGAGTGCCATGAGCATGACAATTGCATTGTCAAACGCTGCTCGGGTCATGATATCGCGAGGCCTGATATTCTTCTCAAGGAGAACTTTTAGGTACTTTGCTGCCCCGAGGCACTCGCGCATTTTGGCCGGAGACTCTGCTGGAGCAGATGAAGACCCCGGAAGACTCATTCCCATTGCCTCTGCTGCTGTTGACATAGTGTTAGCCGTGTATTGACCTCCACAGCCTCCAGATCCAGGGCAAGCGTGTCTAATGACGTCCTGCATTGTTGCCTTGTCAATCTTTCCCTCCTGAAGTTTTGCAGGTAACTCGAAGCAATCGGAAATAAGTAGTTTCTCGCCAGTTCGCGAGTGGCCCGGCTTGATTGTACCGCCGTAGATCATGATGGACGGGCGGTTGAAACGGGCCATGGCCATGAGCACTCCTGGCATGTTCTTATCACATCCTGGCAAGGAAATGTTTCCATCATGCCACTGGGCACAAGTGACTGTCTCGACAGAGTCAGCAATGATTTCTCGTGACTGGAGAGAGAATCGCATTCCCTGGTTTCCCATGGTGATGGCATCCGAGACACCAATTGTGTTGAACTGCCAGCCAATCATGCCTTCCTTCTCGACACCCTGTTTGACGACCTTTGCAAGATCCAACAAGTGCTGGTTGCATGGATTGCCTTCCCACCAGACGGAAGAAATACCGACCTGAGGTTTTGTGTACATCTCCTCTTCGTCCTTGATACCGCAGGCATATAGCATGGCCTCGGCACCAGGGAACTGGCGCGAAGCCGTCACGGTGTGCGAGAACCGCTTGATGGTGTCTTCTGTTTCGGTGAAAGGTAGAAACTTCGATGGCATTGTGAGCGTTTGATGAATCTAAAAAACGTGTTGACAAGATGCCATTAAGGTCACCGGTCCGGCACCTGTATGCAAGGTGGGGGTAGGGATGCAGACTAGTTGTGTGGGGTGCATAACGGAGTGCTGACCAATAGAATTTGCCGTATTAGCACTCCATCGGTATAAAGCGGGATTTGATGGTCCACAGCACCGAATTTAGTGCTGTCGGGGGGCTATGCCGAAGGCCCCCACGTATATGCGAGCGGAATGTTGAGTTAGGAGATGCCGGTACATAGGGTCAAAGGGGTACAGCAGGGCAAGAATTTCAATTCAAGATACAGAAAATATCAACTTCAGGCACTTCTGACACCCATTGACCTGTCAAGGCCAACCTGTGGACGACTAGTCGTGCAAGGGCTTCCTCCTAGACGATGGCAGACTAGAACACACTACTCTCCGGATGACTAACCGCTTACGTGAGCCACAGCCGTGCCATATACATTACAAAGCCGCCGTTAGCTGCATCTGCAATATTCCTTCATCTCCCCCTGATTTCTCATCATCAGGAGTACAGAAATACACCGGCTCTTGACCGTGCTACGACCGCATACTTTCCATATTTATTGATTGAATACGCATAATGGATGTACAGAGCCTAGATCCTCGGATCAGGACGTTTGTCCCGGTCCACACGGCCCCAACTATCTCTTGCTGCAACTGTGGCAAGCCCATGAAGGCCGATACAGGCCTCAGCATGTGTGTGGAGTGTGTGGGACTATCTGTTGACATCACCGAAGAGATTCAAAAAGAAGGAGAGATTGTGTTTTGCAAAAACTGCGAACGACTATACTGCTATCCGTCACAGTGGATCCTTGCGCCCCGCGAGAGCAGGGAACTTCTGGGAGCCTGTCTCAAGCGTCTCCGTGGTCTCAACAAGGTCCGTCTGGTAGACGCCAAGTATCTGTGGACAGAACCACATTCACGTCGTACGAAGATCCAGATCACTGTCGAAGGCGAAGCTCCTCAGTTTCAGAATGTTATTGTTCAACAGGATGCAGTAATTGAATTTGTCGAAGCTACATCGCAGTGCTCCGACTGTGCAAAGTCTTTCACAGCAAATACGTGGCGTGCAAACATCCAGATTCGCCAGAAAGTCGACAACAAGAGGACATTTTTCTATCTTGAACAGCTGATTCTCAAGAACCATGCGCATCGTTACACCGTCTCAATTCAGGAGAGTAAAGAAGGCCTCGACTTTTTCTACAGCCAGCGAAACCACGCAGAGCGAATGCTTGAATTCTTGTCAGGAGTGATCCCAATCCGTGTGGCGAAGAGCTCGGAGCTCGTCTCAAAAAACATCCATACCAGCGTATCGAACTACAAGTTCACCTATTCTGTTGAGATTGTTCCCATCTGCAAAGAGGACCTCGTCGTTCTGCCCAAGAAGCTTGCCCGATCTATGGGTAGTATTAACCCGCTGACTCTGTGTGCCAAGATCGGCAGTACTGTCCATCTCATCGACCCTATGACTCTCCAGACAGCCGAGCTGTCGGCTTTAAACTTCTGGAAGAACCCCTTCCGGTCCGTATTGACTAGCCAGAAGCTCACTGAATACGTGGTTCTTGATATTGAGCCTGTTAGTGGATACGCAACGAGCAGGTACGCGCTAGCAGATGTGACTCTCGCACGATCCGTCGATCTCGGCTCCAACGACCAAACGTACTATGTGAGAACTCATCTTGGAGGCATTCTCCACCCTGGAGATACTGCGCTCGGCTACCATCTGTCGAACACAAACTTCAACCATGAGCTATGGGATGAACTCGATATGGACCATGTACCCGAAGTCATTCTCGTCAAGAAGTCATATGCTGACAAGACCCGCAGCAAAAACCGTAACTGGAGACTTAAGCGTATGGCGAAGGAATACAATGAGCAGGGTGACAGCAACACTCGTGGAAAGGGCAAGGCTAGTGATGCCCTGGCTCGTGCCCAACGAGACTATGAAGAGTTTTTGCGCGAAGTTGAAGAGGACCCTGAGATCCGCGAAGAGATCAACTTGTACGTCTCTGCCAAGACAGAAGGAGCCGCTCAGGAGAGTGGCGAAGGGGAAGAGGAAGCAGAAGATGATGATTTCCCTACTATCAATATGGATGATCTAAAGTTGGAGGACTCGGATGACGAGTTTATTCGTCGCGACTCTGAAGAGGAAGAGGAAGAGGAAGAAGAGTAGGATAATAGCATTAACTAACCCCAAGCATAATACATAGAATGTCATTATATTACAGCTGCCAAATTCTGCTAGAAATATGAAGTAGTGAAAGGTCGTAAATTACATAAAAGAGTTACTGGACAGCCAGCCCGCGGCCGCCCCGTATCCAACGATAGAGCCCGAGGACATCATGCTGCTTGCGACGTGCTTCGTCTTTGGAGAGATCTGACGAAAGAGATGCATTTGATGCATCACTCTGCAGAAGGCCCATTGTCGTGCGCATTATACGACGGAAATTGCGTTGGTATTCCGTGTTCAACGTAACAATGCAAACTTCATGGGCATGTACAATTGTCTCACACGCACTAACGACTTCCTGAGATGCCTCTGACTCGACCCTATCCACAATGGCCAGGAAGACAAAACTTCCTTGAAGTAGGTAGATGCCAAAGAAGAAGGGCATTAGCATCAAATCAGGATCAATCGTCAAAATGCGGCGAATACTTTTCACGGCAGCAATGGCGTGATTCGTCACTTTGCCAAACTCAGGGTTAAGCATCAACGACTCAGAAAACTCGAGCAACTCGATAGGATCCCACGGAACTGAGTACAGAATGTGAAATACGTGAATCAGTTGGAAGGCGTAGTCTCTCCAAGCGTTCTGGTACGCATGCTGGCATGGTACTGGGTTCCAATTCTTGACACTGGCGGTATACTGGTCCAAAAAGCTGCGCACAGTCGAACGCATCTGTCGACCGATATCGCTGAGTTGGATCAGAGGATTCTGCTCGAGGTGATGTATCTCCACTAGAGTTCCAAGGATCGACATAAGAGGTAGGAAATAGCCATAAATACCCTGTCCCGTCACAATGTGGCAGATACCCTTGATGCGACTTGGGTCCATTTCTGGAGCGGTGATTTCGATATCAGATTCCCATATTTGCTCATCACATGGCCGATAGATTTCCATGCACTCAGAGTCGAGAATCGCCAAAGGACGATTGTAACACAATCCAAGATGACGATCCACCATATACAGGAGCCACCAGGTTCTACGCTGCTCTTCACGAGTCTCAGGGCTAATACCAGGCGTCTCACGATTCAATTTGAGCTCCTTAGCCAGATCCCACGCATTGGCCCACCATCGTAACGACGTGCCTTTGTACTCTGATGCCGAAACTATAGTTGCAATCTGGACATATGTGATGACATCATCCAGGGTTCCTGGAGCTGTGAGCTCAGTTACTGTCGACAAGTGATCGATAGTGAGTTTTGTAAGACGGGAGACAATGTTGGCTCGAGAACTGGGCGTCCCAGTAACCAGCGGGTTGTCTGAATGGTGGGCTGCCACAAGAAGCATAGCAAAGATGAGGGAATACGACGTGATGCGCGGTCGGATTGGTGACAACACAGAAGATCTCCTAACCAGATAGGCGAGGACGTGTGTAGAATGTGAAAAGTATTCCTCGAGAAGATCTTCGGCTAGTGACATAGGAATGGGATCCAGAAGGTGGGAAATCGTGTCGAGGATCGGGTAGCGGCCGTTATACCGCGAATCAGTACTTGATACTGTGTCGACCATTCCACCCATGTTTTGTGGACTCCGTCCATCGGAGTCACTCCTACTGACATTGGCTCCCTGGAGATACGATGGACCTGAGTTGGGGGTGTTACCTCCTCCTCCTCCTGGGGACACAACAGGGATACCAGGTTGCCCTCTGGGTGGCCCCATGTTGTTCTGCCCTTGGACTTGCTGAGGCTGCTGTTGACGGCGAAAGACGGAGCCAGGGCTAGCTGAGTGCGAATGCTGGGAGTGCGGGGTAGACGTATTGGAGGGCTCACCAGGCTCTGCGCCCCCGCCGTTGTAATTATTACGGTTGTCGACAGAAGCAGAGCTTTGGAACCAAGGACTCGGGGCGTTGTGCATTCCCAAAAGGTTGTTTGGCGAGTGCTCAAGGAGCGGTGAGAAGGAGCTGAGACTTTGCCTGCGGATCTCATCATGGGACCCGTTGGTGAAAGCAGTGTCTAAGGCGAACGGCGATTCGACCATGAACGGCTCCTTCTTTCCCTGAGTCTGACCGTTTGGTCGACCATTTGTCTGTGTACCAGGAGCAATAGCTGCATCAGAACCACGGGCAGGCGGCTGGTTAGTCGCCAAGGAGTTTGAGCCACCGTTAGAGTCAGGAGCGGGAGGACCGCGCATCTGGGATGGACCGTCAGGATGTTGTCCAGAGCTATCTTTGCGGTGGTTCGAGTCTTGCTGGGAGATGCCATTGGACGAGTGACTCTGAATAGGAGACAGTTCAAACTGGTACATGCTTGACGAGTTGGCAAAGGCGCTTGGTGAGTACTGAGACAACGACGAGAGGCCTAGAGGTGAACCGTTTTCAGAGTTTGTCCCAAGAATGTGCACCATTGAATGAGACGGCATGGGGAAGCCACTTGGTGAGGCACTCGACGTCGATGAGTTGGTACTGTTGGCAGGGAACTCGCCGGGAGGTTGCTGTGGATTTGAATTCGCCGAGTTGTGGAACTGCTGGTTGTGAGTACCAGGTTGAACTGGTGCTTGTTGCGGAGCAGAAGGAGGAGGATTTGAAGTGGCCAGCGGCGCTACAACCGAAGATGTGGACGCGGCAGCGGCGAGAGCAGCGCGCTTGCGGATGCCGTTGAGGTAGGTAGCTGACGCCTTTCCCCTCTTTTGTGGAACACGTAGGTATTTGCATTCAAAGTGCAGGTCTGGGATGTTAGTATCCGAGGATGGAATGTGATGGATGGAGAGAGTAGGTGGGTACTTACCGACACAGTGGGCGCATGGTTGACCTCCGTCGCACTTTGTGCGAAGAAGATTGCATTGATCACAAGCGCGCGAGGTGCGCTGTCGCGTTTTCTTCCTGCCAGAGTCGGAGTCTGCAGAAGCGTCTTTTACAGGCTTGGGTTGGGTAGCTGCTGAGTTGGCAGCAGTCTGGTCCTGTTGACTGGTTCCTGAGGTCGGTTCTTTGGGACCAGCAGAGGCCGAGGATGACGCACTCGAGGCTATGGGCTTGTCGGCCGAGCCCGAAGCAGCGACTTGAGGGCCATCGGAGCGCAAGTGCTCGGAGCTGGGCTCGTGGTTGTCAACCATAGAATGACTTGGCGTCGTTCAACAGTACAAGTAGGCTGAGGAAAAAACCAAAAACGTCCCGCAACGGTACTACTAACGGCTATCGGCAGCAAGCCAGAACTGTGGTCAAACAGAGACACGCGAGGAGAATGTGAAGGGGCGCAGACAATAGAACTAGTCGATGTAGACTCTAATATTCAGCGACGAGCCGGGCCTCGTGCGGGGGTATGGACTCCAAGTGACAAATGGGCCAAACTGTGGGGGTATTCCGGACGCACAGACTTTATTTCGGTGATTCGAGAATCAGGTTGGGGAAGGCTCACGCGGCGGTCGAACTCCAGCACGTTCAGCCTTAGCAGGTTATTCCGGCGCTAATTCGTACCAGCGGAGACTATTTAGTGATGACAAGGTGTTTATGGCAATGGAGATACAAAGGCTGTAAACACACGTACGTAAAAATTAAGTAGCAATTGGTACTGTGTGCTGAATAGAAGACCCCACGATGTCGTATAGACTCGCTAATGTTACACGGGTTAAGGTGCGGTGCGGTGCATTGTGAGGTACTGTGCTGCGCCCTACTGTGTACACTTCAGCACTGAGTCAAGCATGTGCATACGACCGAGGAACATTGCGGGTAAAGAGAAAAACAGGCATGAGGAGCAGGAATAGCAGGAGATCAGAGGTTCGTATAGAAATTAAATGATACAAGTAAATTGCACAGTTAAACTGTGATGCCATTGAATAAAATCCCTAGGGAGAGCAAAGGGCGGCTTTAAGGCTCTAAGCCGCCTAGCATTGCCTCGGAGTAGTCTGTTCGTCTATTAAGCGCGTCTGATTATGTTATATCTACAGCTTGGATTGCGACTGGATGATGCCTTGGGTCGACTGAAGAACCTCAATGGTCTCACGTTCAAGACGTGCAACAAGATCCTTGCAGGTGGGGATGTCGTGGATGAGTCCCATGGCCTGGCCGCACGACCAGATTCCAGCATCAATGTTACCACTGCGGTAGGCCTCGCGACCACCAGCACCCGACATGAGCTTTCCAACGTCGGCAAACTTGACCTCCTTGCCCTTGTCCTTCTCTATCGATGATACCTGCACGGCAACCTTGTTGCGGTAGGCGCGCACAGTGTTCTTCAGAGGCTTGAGCAGGATCTGTGTGTCGGTTTCGGAGCCGTCCACAATGGCCTGTTTAATGCTGTGGTGTACGGGAGCCTCCTGTGTGCACAGGAATCGAGTTCCCATGTTGACGGCAGATGCACCGAGAGCAAATGCAGCGGCGGCTCCGCGGGCGTCGGCAAATCCACCAGATGCAATGTACGGAACCTTGAGGACCTGAGCAGCGCGCGACAGCAGCACAAGCGAGGTAATGTCTTCCTCACCAGGGTGTCCAGCACACTCAAATCCGTCAATGGAAATGGCGTCGACGCCCAGAGACTGGGCCTTCAGTGCATGGCGGATGTTGACGCACTTGTGGATGACGACCGAATCGACCGATCGCAGAACGCTGATGATGGGGGCAGGGTTGCCCGACGTCTCGAAAATGCGCACACCCTCATCAACGGCAGCCTGGGCAAATGCAACATAGTCTGGCGGGTTGATAGCCGGCAACAGCGTGAAGTTAACGCCGAAAGGATTCTTGGTGGCTCTCTTGATCTTGCCAATCTCCTGTCGCAATTCCTCAGGACTTCCAAACGAAAAGGCCGTCTATAGTTAGTAACAGGTTGCCGATATCCAAAATGTGGCAGTTTATAAGCCGGGAAATATTCTACACACCAAAAAACCGAGGGCGCCGGCGTTGGCAACGGCAATAACGAGTTCTCGAGTTAGTTTGGACGAAGCGGAGCTAGGCGGCCGACTCACCGGACTTAGCGACAGCCTGCAGACCGCCCTGAATGAACGGAGCTCGCACACCCGTGGCGCGTGTCAGCCAAGTGTTAAAGGCAGGCATTTGTATGAAGTGTTAAGTGATGAGGAAGTGTTGGTGCGGAAGGCGCACCGCCTTTTATATGTTTTTCCTGCTCGGCTCTATGCAGTGCGGCAAATGCCTCGGCTGGGGCGCATCTACTCTGCAGCGATCGGCACCGACTAGAGCCGACAGCGCGGCAGAATCCGCGGCTGTTCCGGTTACCCCGGATTTTGCCTGTCCGGGCGTCCAACGGTTTTTCGTCATAGTCTAAGCCACTATAGGCTCTTGAAAGGCCAGGGTTCATTGTTGTACAGTGGTGAGGCAATATGTCTATATGAAAGGGTGGTGGTGGTTGCGGTGGCGCTGTATTAGCACACGGAGATACCGCTAAGTTTTAGTGCTAGGCCTTATTCGCGAACACGAACCCAGTTATTGGGCGGACTAGACCACGCATAGTCAAGCCATTCGCCAAATGTCTCACGTATAGTCTTGAATGCAGACTCATAAGGTGCCATAGCCGACTCGTCGAGGGCCCATTTATTGCCGACGAGGATGTGCTCCGGAGTGCCAGTAGGCCGCTTAAACATCTTGGCATACAGCTCGACGAGATTATCGAGTTCTTCGACATTACTGACACCAAAAATAACAGCTCCGCCGCCGTTAACATTGCGAAGCTTGTTCCAACCGCCTAAAACGTACCGCACGGCCAGATCAGGCAGTTTGTACCCCATCTGGGTCGCCACGGCTACAGCACGTCGGCTCGCATCACGGAGGCCAGGCGGCGCTGGGTGGAAGTCGCCAATGGGCCGGTCACTCAGCAGACCCATGGACAGCGGACTCGAATTGATAATACAGTCGACACCGAGATCCTTCCATTTGGCCGCGTACTGCTCCAGAACGGTGTTTTGTAGGTTGAAGTGCGAGTAGTTCTGAACCACATCAGGAACACGGCCAAACTCGGCGGAAATGGCCGCCAGCGCTTGGTCAACGACAGCGGGTGGGTAACCCGAGATGCCTACAAATCGCACGATTCCACGCGATTGGAGCTCGAACAGCGCACCAACAGCACCGAGAATCTCTGGTACAGATACAAACTCAATGTCGTGGCAGAATACTACGTCAAGGTACGCAGTGTCGAGACGCTGCAGAGACCGTTGCACGCTCCGGTGCACCCAGTCGGGCGAGTAGTCGAACTTGTCTAGACCAATACGACCCACTTTTGTCATCAGAGTATAGCTGTCGCGTGGAAACAAGCCCTTGATAGACGGATCCCGCAGTGCCTTGCCAATGAGCTCTTCGGACGGGCCATAGTATGGTGAAGTGTCAATTGCTGTAGCACCAACCTGGAACGCTCGTTCAATAATTCGAGTCACTGGCAGCTTGAATGGGTCGCTGTTCATCTGCGTGTTGAACACGCCGCCACCAATGACGATTCCCGGCAGTTGGTCCGAGATTTTAGACATGTTTTTTCTGTACAAATTGTCCCTGTCCTGTGGTTGGTACGAGGGCAAGTTGCAATTGTGCCTGTGCGTCCCCCTGTCGGAATATTTCCGATGTGTGTGTTATCTCCCTGCATAAAGCAGGGCAAGACCCTCATCCCCTGACTCCTCCAGCGACGTTACTGGCTTGTCCCCTATTTTGGACCTCCTGTTTCCCCCCACCTAATAAGAGGGCTTTGTTTGCACTCATCCAAAATGGCCCCACACGGCACGCGATTCGCACCCCCACACTATCCCCCGCCAAGCCCGACAGATTGACCGTGATCGACACAGTGGTATGACGGAACTGTCAAACGTCTCCGGCCCCCTGCCCCGCATTTAACTAATCCGGGGTAAGACCCGTCATCTGCGCATTATGCTTCCGCTTCTCCGATGGGGAAGGCATCCCGCTCATCGGTGGGGGTCGACTCCTTGCTCTATCGGACCGCTGCTAGAACATAAAAGGAATGCTACGCGCCTATTCTGTTGATCCCCCTCACTCGGTTCGTGTCACTCTTGCTTGCCGGATATACGCCATGCCTTCTTCTCGGTTCAAGCTCTATCTCTACGGAATCTGTCCCACCATTGGTGGATATAGCTTTGGCTATGATACAGGCTCCGTGTCTGGCGTGCTGGCCATGGCCCAGTTCAACAGCTACTTCAACAATCCTAGCAACGGCCTGCAGGGTGGAGTCACAGCGTCTATCCAGGCTGGTGCTTTTGCTGGCTCACTACTGACAGGTTGGCTGCTTGCTGACCGTCTCGGCCGTCGCAGAACTATCATATGCGGTGCTATTCTCTTTACCATTGGAATTGTTATCTGTGCTGCTGCCAACAATATGGTGTGTCTCATTGCTGGCCGTGTCATTAATGGAATTGCGAATGGATGCTGCGCTATGATGGTGCCATTATGGCAGAGTGAGATAATGCCCAAAGAAATCCGTGGTCGTGTCATCTCACTCCAGCAGTGTGTTATCAACTTTGGTATTCTCAGCGCCTTTTTAATTCAGTATGGTTGCTCTTTCATCGACGGCCAGGCAGCTTGGCGCCTCCCTCTTGGTCTCCAGGCTGTTCCTACCACGACCCTCGCCGTCATGATGTTTTTCATGCCTGAGTCTCCACGATGGCTTGTTAAGCAGGGTCGCGTTGAAGAAGCTCGTCAGGCTTTGGCTCGTGTTCAGTCTGGTGGTGATACCACTGACCCTGAGGTCGAAGCTGAGATGCAGGAGATCCAGGCTACTCTTGAGTATGAGAAGCTCCTTGATGACCCCAACTACCTGCAGATTCTCTTCTCCAAGACCTATGGCCGACGTACCTGGATTGGAATTGGTGCTCAATTCTGGCAGCAGAGCGTTGGTATCAACAGTATTCTCTATTATGCACCATTCCTCTTCCAGCAGGCTGGTGTTTCGAGCTCCAAGGCTTCGCTGCTGTCCAACGTCATTGAGGGCGTTATTCTTAACGTCGTAACTCTGCCAAACATGTACTATCTTGACAAGTGGGGCCGACGTATCCCCATGGTTTTGGGTGCTTTTGGAATGGGTATCACTATGCTGCTAATTGGTGTGATTATGAAGACCAAGGGTGACCCCCGCTATGATGCAGTGAGCCATAAGGTGAATTTTGACTTCTCTACTGACGAGTCAGCTGGAAAGGCAGTCATTGCCTTCCTTTACCTGTACATTGCTGCATTTGCTATCTCATGGGCCACCCCAGCCTGGGTCGTTCCGGCTGAGATATTCAGCATGCCGACGCGTGCCAAGGCAACTTCCATCACAACAGCAACTAACTGGTTCGTCAACTTCTGGTTTGCATTGTACATTCCTACAGCCCTCGAGAAGATCTCATGGCGTCTATACATCATGTTTGCTGGCATTTGTGCTCTCGCAGGTATTTCCACATTCCTGTTCCAGCCCGAGACCGCCAACAGATCTCTTGAGGAAATGTCGTACATGTTTGAAGAGAATAAGACAATGTGGGTCTTCCTCGATCCTGAACTGACAACCGTTCATCCCCACTACCCATCCTTGACTGTGCTGGATGCTGATGAAATCAACGAGAAGGCTAACGAGGACGTTCATGTGGAAGAGGTTGCTTGATTCTCGGCTGTTTTTTTTTTGAATAGGTTTCACGTTCATTAAGGTCTTGTTAGTTAAATATCTATACAGATGAGTTATCTGTTACATTAGAAACCGCTGTCAAACAGCAGTTTGATATCGTCAAGTCTCTGTGCCTTCTTCTCCTCTTCCGATACTCCAATAGTCGATGCCAACGCCTGCTTACGATCCTGAATGAGGAGCATTCGCTCTTCAACTGTTCCTTCCACAATGAATCGCGTGACTTTGACATTAGACGTCTGGCCCATTCGGTGAATTCGATCAATGGCCTGTGCCTCGACAGCATAACTCCACCATGGATCCATCATATACGCATGTTGAGCACACACAAGATTGAGGCCAACACCACCAGCCTTGAGACTAATAAGAAGCACCGTCTTGTCTGGGTCTTCGCGGAACTGGGACAAAACCTTTGTCCGAGCCTTTTGGCTGAGACTACCATCAAATCTCAACGGTTCAAACCCGTGCTGTACTAGCTCTTCTTGAATGATATCCAGGAAGCTTGTAAATTGCGAAAAGACAACGGACTTGATGCCGCTGCCTCGTGAAACTTGCAGCTTCTCTAGCAGAGCTCGTAGCTTTGCCGAAGTATTTGCCCGTCGGAACAGCTTCAGCGACAACTTCAACGTACCATCACTATCTGGTCGCCGAATCACCTGGTAAAGTTTGTTGTCGTCTATCACTTCACGGCAAGTGACACATTTTGGAACCTGTCCTTTGCCCTTCTGGAATTCGATATGCTTCAAGATGCAATCCAGGCAGGCAACGTGCCAGCATCCCGTTAGAGCCAGTTGATGCTGAGGAATGGGCTCGGTCGTGCAGATAGGACACTCTCGATCAACCTCTTCTATAATATTTTTCATGACCTGTACGCCATAAGCCGAGATATCCTGTTCCTCCGCCTCGCTGTCGTTTGATGGTATCATTCTGGAAACAATACTTTGTAGCTCTTCATTCTCGAGAAAGTCCTTGCCAAGCAAGTCGTCTTCAGGCGGAGATGAGCTATCAACCACTTCAACAGAGTTATCTTGCTCTGCAAGCTTTTTCATGCGAGCCGCTGCCGAAATCAGTAGTGGATGGCAGCAAACCTGGCGAAGTCGCATAATTTGCAACAGAATGGCCGAGTACGACTTCATCACCGAGCCCTGTTCTAGTTGTCTATTGAACGAAGAACGGGCACGCGCGAAGACAAACGAGTAGAGAGCTTTTTCGTCTTCACTGAACTGAATGCGCTCAATGGTAACTGTCTTGGGAGGTAGCTCTATGAGCGGGCGGCCATCGGCTTGTTTCATGGCCTTGGTCCTCCGAAGGATGAGTGGCTCCATAATACTCTGGACAACACCCAAAGCCTTGACGTAACCCTTTGATTGGAAGGGGACGGTGACAAACGCTCTCCAAAACGCAAAATTGTTCCATGGCTCGACGCCAAGGAACTTGATCAGACTGTATAAATCTTCAAGCTTATTTACAATGGGTGTTCCTGTGAGAACCCAACGCTTAAACGCACGGAGGTCGTAACAGGCTTTTGTTGTCTTAGTACTTCGGTTGCGGATAGTATGACCCTCGTCAAGTACAACGCGATAGAAGTGATATCCATAGAGACCAAATAAAGCAGTGTCAGGATCTGCAGTCCAAGCATCATTGCTGGAAGCATAGTTTCGCTTACGAAATGATGTTAGCGCAGCGTGCTCAGACAACAGAGTGCCATAGCTTGTAACAATGACTCTAGGAGCCTTTGGCCGAGCATCAGAGAGGAATCGATTTAGCTCACTAGTTGACGACCCGTAGTATACGAGAACACGAATAGCATCAGGCTGAGATGCGTCGTAGCTTTCCGATTCCCACTGAGACAGTAGAGACATTGGTGCCACAACAAGAGTAGTGTTTGTCGCATAACGGACTGGAGGGTCCGGGCCCAGCGGGTCCTGGTTTGAATGGATCAACGCCAGCGTCGAAATCGTCTTACCGAGACCCATCTCATCTGCTAATATTCCACCCATTACAGAGCGCTTCTGCTGTGGGAACTTCAAGCTGAGCTCACCACTGTATAGATTCGCATAGAAACGCTCTTCGACAAGTATTTCGTCATCAGGAGTGTCATCAGCCTGGTGGCCACGTTGAGAAGGCCAATTGACAGCTCGCCAAAGCGGGTGCATTATCTCGTCCCCTTGAAGCTGCGTCAGCTGAGATGTGGTCGTATCGGGAGTCTCTTTCTGAATCATCCAATTGAGACCCTTCTTCTGATATGAGCGGAGGGTGTACTTCAAGGAATCCGCGGGGTCGAGTTCACTGAGATTGGCATCTGGCGCTTCGGTTCTACGATATAGCGTGTCAAGCTGGTCTTGCTGGAGTTCTTCACCCTCTTCATCTTCAGGAAGTGGCTGTGCCTCGTCTGGCTTCATAGAGTCAACCGCACGTTGGAGGTCTTGGCCAGTGGAATTCTGGATAGCCTCGTCGTCGTCATTCGAGCTAAGTCCTAGTTTGGCGAATAAGCCGACTAGAGCCAGTTGGCGAAGTCGCATGATTCGCTCGTCTCCACTCTCGACAGAGTTGTCAAAAGGCGTTGCAGTCGAGAATGGCTTTGCAAATCGCTTGAGACCAAGGGCCCTGTTGGCAGTTGCCGGCAGGACAATGTCCTTCGTAAAGGCACTTCGCATAACGTAGCAGTCGATCTGGATGATCATGTAATCACCAAGACGAACCTTGTCTTCGGCATAAATGCAAGTAGCATTAAAAATGCACATGTTTGTGTCGATGAGAATGGAAACAATGCGGGCGTCTGACTCTGAAAGACGTGCAAAATCCTGGTTCTTGGAGTTGAAGACTCGGACAATGAAGTCTTCTTTGGCCTGTGCAAAAGGTGTCTGCTTGGCTGCTGTACCCATACTAGGAACAGCGGCCACGCGGTCGACACGCAGTTGCTCTTGGTACCCTACAATCTTGTGACCCGATCTAGTGGCCCACACCTCGGCCTGGAAGCTGCCTAGAAACCTGCGGGTCCATGAAGCCGTGGAAGCTGGCGGGCTGACAGTCGACTCACGAGTCGAGGGTTGTGAGGTAGGTCGTAGTGGCGAAGATTGGCGCGGAGGGGACGATGATTCCACAGTAGCAGAATTTATCTGCTGCTGTTGCTGTTCATGGGCGTGTATAGGGTGGTGGTCGTTTTGTATGTCGGGATGGTCGTCTAGAGCTTCGAAATGCAGTTGCTCTGGGGTATGTGGTGGAGGAGCCAAATCGGCATAATCCGTGTCTAGATACATGTTGATGGCGCGCTCGACATTTCCATCGGAGGATAGATAGAGCGTGGAAGCCGTGGCTGTATCCACAGGTCCTACTACGGCAGCCAAAGACTCGGAGAAGCCAGAAAGAAGGTGAGGGGCGACAGTAGGCTGGGACCGCTGGCGCTTGGCGGGCGGCGGGGCCGGGGCCGGAGGGCGGAAGAACCGCGAACCTGCCGGCAGGTCTAGGTCATTGTCCTGATCGCGGTAGTAATCCTTGTAACCGCGAGGGACGGGCATAGGGCGAGGTGGAGGAGCATGTAAGATTTAAATTAGCTGACGCAGGATTTACGCGTCTACTTCGTGACACGGCTGGCGGGGCTGACTAGGAGGGATAGTAGCTAGAGGCTGGGGGTAACAAGTGGGGACCGAACGAGGCTACACAGGGTTTTTAGTGAGTCCGGACCTTGTCTCTAAGCCCTAGCAGGTAAGAGTAGCACTGTAGTTTACAGTTGCTCAGAGTACCCATACGTTTGCTAAGCTACACAGAAGACGAAAATGGTATAACAAAACCGCCCTTTCAGCACAATTTACGGTCGGGCTCAGCATAAACTTGGCTACTGGTCTGAGTCATGGGTCCAGTGGGTGTTCATCAATGTTCAATGAAAAATACAACGAGCTTTAGCCCCAAGCTCTGGTCCATCCCAACCTCAACAGCACCACAACAGCCCATACCCCGCATTTGTTCCCACTATCCATTCGATATAGAGAGTGGGGGTACCCCACTGCCAGCGTCGTACTTGATTGGTGGAACGCTCAGCTAGGACTAGTCTACAATGACCTCAGTTCACACCACCCCATGACCCTGTTGCGCCACCTTACCACGGGCATACCCGGGCCCAGCTTGACGGCCGGTTGCTAGGTGAAGGTGCAGAAGCCCGTATATTATTTTATGCAGTACCGTCGGGGAGGGTTTGGCGATCACCGTCGCCGATAAGCAGGTAAACAGAGCCTAAGCCCGCGGTGGTTTTGGCGCTGTCACAGGCACTGCGGTATTGGCTTTCTCCAGTGGGTCGTAGTGCCCACGGTTGTATTTTGCTTGTTGTGGGGGGTGACATGTGAGCTGGTGCACATGAACATTGACCAACGTGCATATATAGCATTAACCGTGTTGTACTAGCCATGAGCAAAAGTTGCTGACACTAGCAGTCAACGGGAGCAATGGCCGTATGTTGACGGCAACTGCCCTCTACCCGCACCTTCCACAACCCCTCGCGCAACCCAGTCTAGTTGTTGGGCTACCGATCAAGGCAATTAAACTTCAGGGCGAAAAAGCACTGCTGTTCCCAGCGCCGCTGCATACGACCACTGCCTAACCTGTGCGAGCCGCTGGTGCCGCCGTTTGCTGCAGCGCTGCTAAGTTTGCGCCAAAAAACATATATAGTGGGTGAGGCGTGGAGGGGGGTGTTATCCTATTCCGCATTGTAATTTCTTCCTGTTTATCTGTCCCCGTTTTATCGTGTTCTTGTTATCTGTTTCGTCATAATCTTTGGTTTGGTTCCCTGTTGTGCGCATCTAATCGCTCCAGGCGTACATACTCTCTGTACCTCGGTGTTCCTACTGCTACTGGGGGTCTTAACTCGGCTCTAGCCGGTCTCCTCCGATTTGGTGAATTACTTCAGGTGCTGCCTACTGCCACTGGGTTCTTCGATACACCTGCCCGCCATGACTCTAGTGGCCAAACGGTCGCCGTCGTCGACAGTCATTCCGCCAGATTCACGGTGCGCTGCCTACTCGGCCACCTCTATAGCTCCGTCGGATCTACAGGCCAAGCCTGAATGGGCGAGTCCCAGTTGCTCGTTCAAGGCGTATCTTGACGATCTCAAATCGCACTCGTCCGGCCAACACAGCGCGTATCCGCAGAGCGCTTCGTTCCATCGTCGGCGCCGGTCGGCCGCTTCCTGGACAGCGCGCCTCCGCACCATGAGCCAGTCGCTCAGCTCCGACGACGAGTCGCGGTTCGCGCTCTTCAGCTCACGACCCAAACGCCAGCGCTGTGCCAGTGATTCCTCCTCTACCTCATCTGTCGTCTCGTTTCTGTGGCCCACGACTTTTGATAAGTCGGACCGTTCTTCCCCTCCTCCTGCTACTGGCTACGTCTCGTTCCCCTCACTCGACGAGCACGATGACGAGTAGTCCCGTCCCTTGCCGTGTATTGATTGTTGTGTTTGCTTTTGTGTTGTTTTATTTATTTACCCCGCAGGTCGGTCTTTCTAATTATTCTATAACAGAACATGTTATTTTTTCCGTTCTTTGTGCTGTTAAGCTGCGTGTCCTATTATTGACTGTGGTAGTGGTGGCAGTAATAATTTGGCCACGGGTCCAGTGAACCCTGCGTCTACGATGTCGCTCGGTGGCTAATTACGTGCATATCCTTGTACTGTGCAAGAAATCCCGTAATTAGGCTTATATCCCAATTAGGAAATACAGTCACTGTTCTGGATGATGCACAGGTATATACTCGCACGAGGCTGACGCAAACTGCCCACACACTCCATGCCCTGAAATTTGCCTATACACCCGCACAGCATACCTTCACCTCCACTCACTTTTTTTCTAGTGTTGAATCCGACTACTCGAAAAAAACCCATCGTATCAACATGGCTATCGGCAAGAACAAGAGACTGAGCAAGGGAAAGAAGGGTCTGAAGAAGAAGGTCGTCGACCCCTTCACCCGCAAGGACTGGTACAACATCAAGGCCCCCACCACCTTTGAGAGCCGTGACGTCGGTAAGACCCTCGTCAACCGTTCCACTGGTCTGAAGAACGCCAACGACGAGCTCAAGGGACGTATCCTTGACGTGTCGCTCGCTGACCTGCAGGGTGGCCAGGAGGACCACGCTTTCCGTCGCATTAAGCTGCGCGTCGACGAGGTCCAGGGCAAGAACCTCCTCACCAACTTCCACGGTCTTGACTTCACCTCGGACAAGCTGCGCTCTTTCGTCCGCAAGTGGCAGACCCTCATTGAGGCCAACGTCACCGTTAAGACCTCTGACGACTACGTCATTCGTCTGTTTGCCATTGCTTTCACCAAGCGTGCCCCCAACCAGATCAAGAAGACCACATACGCCCAGTCGTCGCAGATCCGCCAGATCCGCAAGAAGATGGTTGAGATCATGACCCGTGAGGCCTCGAACGTCACCCTTGCTCAGCTCACCTCCAAGCTCATTCCTGAGGTTATTGGACGTGAGATTGAGAAGGTTGCCCAGCCCATCTTCCCCCTTCAGAACGTCCACGTCCGCAAGGTCAAGCTGCTCAAGCAGCCCAAGTTCGACCTCGGTGCTCTGCTTGCCCTGCACGGTGAGGGTATCAACGAGGAGACTGGAAAGAAGGTGTCGCGTGAGTTCAAGGACGTTGTTCTTGAGCAGGTCTAAGCTTTTGCTGATGGAATGTTAAAATCTTGCACCACCCCGTGAAAATATCGCAGCATTCAGCTGTACATGTAATGATATACATAAAGTACCGTTGGTATAGACTTTTGTTGGTAGACTGGTTCGTTGCTTATAGAGACTAGTAGGTTTATTCTTTTGGTGTATGCTGAAGGCTCTTGTACAGCATCCGTTGAAGGCTGCTAAAGGACATGGGTTGTAATAAGCATCCTCAAGGAACGTGTATTATTTAGTTGATGCGTAACTATGCTCTCGTTTAAAGCTTAATCTGCCTACTCTGGCGACTGGCCCAAAAGATTACCGTGCTTGTCGATAAGAGTAGCAGAGGATCGCGCAGGACCGTCGCCGACTGACGTCAGAATAGCACGCTCAATACCCGTCTCCAGAACAGACGCCCAACGGTGGTCAAATGAAGCCGACATAGTGGCCTGGATATGCGAGTGTGCAGCAGTCCACGTGTGTTCGGGCAGGTTGTGAAGAATGTGTCGCAGCGGGCCCAGTACCTGCTGCTCGTTCTCCTCAAGGTAGTAGATGACGGCATTAGGACCAGCGTCAAACGTGTAGGCAGCAATGGTCTTTCCAGCGTTCTTGTTGATGTCCTGGACAAGGCCAATGGCAGCGCGCGACACGTCATTAAGATAGAAGATGGGAGGGTAGGTGTCGAGGCATACAGCGTGGAACTGGTTTGAGTCGGCCATGGTGATGTTGGCAAACGTCTCAAAGTCGCGCTCGAGAATGGATTTCTTCATCTGCTCAAAGCGCTGAGGTACAATAGTCGTGATGCGCTCCTTGAACAGCGTGGAAGTAGCAACAGTCTGCTGCATGCCCGACGTGGACGAGGTGTCCTTCTTAGCAGCACTTACGACAAGAATAGCAGCACGCATCTGGGGCCAGCTCTCACGAGGAGCAATCTGGACAGCCTTGGAGTCGCTTCCATCGGCCTTGGAGCCCATTTCCCAAGCCACATAACCGCCAAACAGCGAGCGACACGCGGATCCAGAGCCCTGACGCGCCAGTACCGACAGCTGTTCGTCAGATTGAGGCAGCTGGTAGAGCTCAGCAACGGCCTTGACAAGGGCGGCAAAGCCAGCAGCCGAAGATGCGAGACCAGCAGCAGTGGGGAAGTTGTTCTCGGAAACGATGCGCAGCTTGAACTTGCTGAGAGGAGCCGACTTGGAGTCGTTAGCCTCGACTTCGGCGCGCAGAGCACGCAGTTCTCGGAACAGAGTTTGCAAACGTGCTCCATTGACGTCCTCTTTGGCACCATTGAGGTAGAGCTCGTCCTCAGTGTACTGAGCAGCGGCCGAAGCCGTGGTCGTCGTACGCAGGTCCTGCTGCGCCAGCGTCACGGAGATGGAACTGTTGGTAGGGAGGTTCAGCTTAACATCACGCTTTCCCCAGTATTTAAGGGTCTAATGTTAGGTGATGTTCATACTCAGTAGAGAATATACTGACAGCAATGTTGACTGGTGCAGTGACCGTCGCCGAAAAGATCGTTTCAAAGACACTGTATTAGGTTCTGACGCTTACAATTGACAGAGCTGACAAATCATTGATCCGTGAACGCGAAGTGCGTCCAATACGCTGTCAATGCAATGGCTTTGTAGAGCTGTACACGCCAGTAGCAGCCGCCCAGAGAGCACTCACCTCATGGTTAGTTTGGAGTTAGAGATCAGGCCGTGAAGCGCAGCACCGAAAATGTCTGTTTGCACAGCCGCACACGTGGCCTGACGAAGTAGATGGACCTTGTCCCTAGATGGGATCCACGCAACGTTTTGGGCTAGCTTTAAATCTACCGTATAAGGATGTATACTTTCAATTGACCTGAGTTCAGTGGTGAGCTGATCAAATAAGTTCAATTCTACAAGTCGGAGTTCCAGCTGGCTTTGACACCTGTATGATCATTTGTTTCATACACCCCCTGGCCTCCTCAGTTGTTGTGGCACCACAAAACCTGCTTCTCTCAGTTTATCAACAAAGGAATATTCTATGACTAGCAACAAAGAGCAACTCCCCTTTAAAACATATCTGCCGTTGAGCAGGTTAACCCGTTTTGCTAGACTCGTAGTAGCCGTCTGAGTCTTACAGCCGTTTGTGTAGGAGGCCTCCGTAGTCAACAACAGTCCAACGGGTGTAGTTTGTCTGGGTTTCTTCCAGCTATCCTTTATCATACAAGCTTCAATTCTATGGTGTTTCAGAATTGTGTCGCAAAAGGCTCGGTAATTCTAATTGTAGGACCTCAAACTGCTTCCTAAACTGGTTCTCAAGCTGCTTACAGCCGAGCCCTGCATGTAGTGTAGATCAGGCGTGCAGAACTGCCTTTGGCTATCAAAACACTTTGAAAGTTTACACAGAACTCGAAAGACATTTTAAAACTTCTTGCGCTATTCAATTATATTATTCTGTAGACCAAGCATAAACCGCGGGTTGTCGGTTCCACTATCTGACGGCAAGATGCTCCTGCATTCAATGTTGCCCTCTCTACATGAATCATTGATGTTCCTCCCAGCGTGCCTATTGTCTCCCATATTTCCAGTAACCATCACTCGGAACATTTGCTATACTTAGCATACGCAGTGTTGGCAAGATGCCATGCCACTTCACATATGTCATCGATAATTAACGAGTCATCACGCTACCTGATCGGGAAGTCTCGGGGTTTGACATTACTCTAAAAAAAGGTGATTGTACCTAGCCATTGTACAATAGGACACATGGCCACGGGATAAACTGCTAAGATTTTAGGCTCGAGAACTTCCGAGGGCTGCAATCACTGTGAGGTGTCCAGTATAATGCACAACCTTGTATAAATGGCACGTTCGCACAACGTCATTCGACAGCGCCTGTTTAGCGTTCTCCACCTGGCAATAACGATATGATCGGCAGTCCTCAAACATCTTCTATGCAGCTGAATTCAGCACCGTAAATGAGGGGGTTTTAAGTAACACGTTTTGCGGCATATTGTCGTTGTGTAGTGGTACCATTTATGCCACTAATGAGCCAATTGCTACGCTTCTGGCCCCATCAACCGTGCCCCAAGCTTGGCATCTCTCGACAAGAGGCTACCCCAGCATGCATGCACATGAACCAAAACGGAAGTGGGCGTGGATCTTAAAGCCAAGTGCGGTACTTATCATTATCCACCTTGCCACACTTATATTCACGTAGTGTCCTCTGCCTAGCCGGTGCAATAGTTTCTCAGACGAAACGTGTGCCAATATCTTCGAGATTCACCGTGGCATAGGGCTGAGGGGCGGTGCTCTCGTTTCAGAGATCCACGCAGGGGCATGGCATCCACACCCCTGCGCCTCGTAACTACACATGCACGGTAAATCTTAAATGTCGATTCGCCAGATGCGGAGATACCTCAACAGGCAATCATGTGCCCTCGAACGCCAAGCTTTAAATGCGCCAGTGCACGCCCCTCCTGATCGTCTTGTCACGAACAAGCTCATTGTTCTCCTTCTTGTTGGCTTCGCATTCAACTAACAACTACACCTATCATGCTGTCTGCTTCGACCCTTAACATCGTTGTGATGGCCCTTGTGGCTGGTGTCTCTGCCCAGAGCGGTGCAGTTCCCGATTCCTCGGCATTGGCTAATCTCATCTCCCAGGAGAACCAGCTCATCTCGCAGGCCAACAACGGCCAAGGCCCATTGACTGCTCTCCAGTCGCTGTTAGGGCCGTTGACGAACTCTGCAGCTCTTGCGTCGTTCGACTCGAACATTGCGTCGGTTGGAGCCCAGGAGAGCCAGTTGCTTGGGTCTGTGGCTCCATCGGATCTCAGCATTCTCAACGCTCTGACTGCCTCGCTCAGCGACTTTAGCTTCTCAGGTCTTGGTTCGGTGACCGCTGATGGCTCAGCAGCCTCTGCGGGCTCGGGTGCCTCAACTGTCGCTTCTGCCAGCGAGACGGGTTCCGCTTCCGAGGCCTCGGGCTCTGAGTCCTCTGGTGGCTCTGCTACTGAGTCGGAGACAGCTTCCACTGGCTCTGGTGCTGCGTCTTCTGGTGCCTCGGCTACTGGTTCAGCTGCTGACACTACAAGTGCTGCTACAGACACAAAATCTGCATCTACTGCCGAGACTACGTCTGCCTCCACTACCGCTGGCTCCACCGCTTCTAGCACCACCACCTCCGCGTCGTCCGACGCCTCGGCTCTGCGTCTTGCTATGTTCTCTGGAGTCTCGCTTGCCGGTGTCTTCGTCACTGCTCTCTTCCTCTAATGTAGTCACAGTCATAGTTTAACTAATTGTCTATATCAACCGTAAAGTTCGTAACTTTACTCCGTCCAGAGTCAACTCACTAACTTTATCATCCAAGTCGATGATTAACCAGATCATCCCTTGCCCTACCCATACTGCTAGCGCCGTACCTTGACTATCGCCTAGGCGCTGGGAACCCGCCGTCTCATCTCCTCGTTCACTGTCGTTTAATAGTGATTCTCTTGTCCCGCGGCATCATGAGTGTGCCATGTGTCTATGGGACCCGAGCGGGTCTTTTGTCAAGACATGTGCCGTCCATTACTGGCTCGTTGGCCCTGTCGAGCCTTTCTATTCGACGCAATGCTTCCAAGACGTCTCCGACTATTGAGGTTCCGGTTGCTGCTACTCCCCGTCTTACAATGCCCCAGAAGTTCGTTAACAGTCTTCCTCTACCACTGAAGCCGTATGCGGAGCTGATGCGCCTTGATAAGCCCATTGGAACCTGGCTATTGTACTCTCCTTGCACTTGGGCCATCACCATGGCAGCCTATAGCACAGCGGCTCCTCTAGGGCACACAATCTGGACGCTTGGTATGTTTGGCATTGGCTCGGTTATCATGAGAGGTGCAGGATGTACTATCAATGACCTTCTTGACCGCGACCTCGATGACAAGGTCGAGCGCACCAAAACACGGCCTCTCGCTAGCCGAGCCGTCTCGGTTCCTGCCGCTGTCGGCTTCCTCGGCCTCCAGTGCTTTGCGGGACTCGGAGTGTTGCTATCACTTCCCTCAGACTGCTTTCTCCTTGGTGCCGCCTCTCTACCACTTATTGCTACGTATCCGCTGTTCAAGCGCTTCACATACTACCCCCAGGTCAGTCTGTCATTGTGCTTCACATGGGGTGCGCTTCTTGGCTTTCCGGCCATGGGTGTGTGGAACATCCCGGCTATGTTGGCATTGCATGCTTCTTCTTTTGCATGGTGTATGATTTACGACACCATCTACGCGCATCAGGACAAGATGTTTGACATCACTGCGGGTATCAAGTCTACGGCCCTCAAATGGGGAGACCGTAGTAAGACTATCATGCAGCGCTACGGTGTTGCCCAGATCGGCCTTCTTGGAGCTGCTGGTTTCTTCGGTGGAATGGGTCCTCTATTTTTTGCTAGCACGGCCCTGGCTGCCTACCGTGTCTTCAACATGATCCGCAAAGTGGATCTTGATGATCCTGCCAACTGCTGGTGGTGGTTCGTCAACAACATCCACACTGGCCACTGGATCTGGGCTGGTGCCACCGGCGACTATCTACTACGTCTTCTTGGTGTCCTCTAGTATTTATCTGTACATAACCTCTAAAATTATATTTTATTGCCATCAAGCAGGAGTTTCATATCAACCTTCCTTCTCCCCTTACTCCCCCCTGAGATGGATACACCTGACCCTGTTAATCTGCCTACACTGGGGAGCCTCTGTAGCACGGCTGATTTTCCCTCTTTCGGAAATAACAGTCACGAATTTCACCCACTCAACTCGCAATTTCTCTAATATCAACTAAGTGCACCCCAGAACATAGCATCAGCTAGCATCACACACATCAAAAATGCCTGTATGTATAACTGCTGAACGGATTATTTCTGATGGAGCCCCGCTAACAAACAGAAGGAACTGAAGGATATCAAGCTCTTCCTCGAGCTCGCCCGCAGAAAGGACGTTTCTTCTGCCACCATCAAGAAGAACCCTTCGCAGACCAAGTTCAAGATCCGTGGCTCGCGATACCTGTACACCCTTGTTGTCAAGGACCAGGACAAGGCTCAGAAGCTGATCCACTCGCTCCCTCCCGGACTTAAGACCACCGAGATCAAGGACAAGCAGCCCAAGAAGGCCAACTAAGCTTTTCTCGAGGACGAATCCGACTAGCTTAATGATTATTGTATGCGACCCGAAAAACGCCTCTTAGCTATGGCCTGTAAATGTATTGCACTTTGATGTACTGGAGAGCCCGTTGCGGGTTCTTGTTGGCAAGCCGTAGAAGATGGTGACTTCACATGGGTTGTTGTTTTGTAACAGCCCTTGTCCCCCCCTTAAAAATATAACCGTTACGCATCAATCGATGTATTCTAGAATCTATAAATCTATAAACGCACTAAAACTTGGTCAAAAAACTGGATTGTCACAAAAGTTGAAACCAACCAGTTTGCTGCAAGTCTCAATGACTCCGGCTCAATCATGCGTAAACCAACTCGGGCTCGGAACAGACGTAGACAACGTCGCAGGCAGTGTTGTAGCCATTGAACGAAGTAGACGCTGCTAAAGTGTAAGCACCCACATTGTTAAAGTAGACCCAGTCACCAACATCAAGATGGTGCGACAGTTTGTGCGACTTGACAATGCAGTCAAGCCCATCACAAGTCGGGCCCCACACTGAAACTTCGGCTCCATCTCCATCGGCATGGAACGACGAGAACTTTTCGTCGCTGCTAGCCTCATACAAAAAGGCTCGACCAGCACTGAGAACACGGGGAAGAGGCTCCTGGTGGTCAAACAGAATCGAGTTCAGGTTGCCGTAGACACCATCGTTGATGTACAGCATGGCCCTGGACTTGGACTTGTCGGCCCAACGGCGCCCAATCACATTGGCGGCGAGAGTAAACGCACCAGCAACGTAGTAGCGACCAGGCTCTGCAATTACACGGACGCCTTCGCCACGAGGAAAGTGTTCGTCGAGACTTGCGTTGAGAACACGAGCCGCGGCATCAAACGTAGCATCCTCGAAGCCTCCGCCAATGTCGAGCATAGACATGGCAGGCATTCCAAGACGCTGAGCCTCGTCAAACACATCGCGTGAGTTCTGAACCGCCTCGGCATAAGCAGACGGATCACCGCCGCCACTGCCGACGTGGAAGGCAACTCCAACAACATTGAGGTTGAGCTTCTTGGCAAGCGCCAGAAGGTCATGCGTATCCTCCATTGCAGCACCAAACTTGACGCTAAGACGGCAGGCTGCCGTCGAGTCATCGGTCATGATGCGCAAGAGAAGCTTGGCATGAGGGTGCATCTGCTTGCACTTGAGGAGCTCGTCAGCATTGTCAAACGTCAAGTACTCAACGTTGGACATAGCTGCGAACCGCAAGTGTGACGGCGTCTTGCACGGGTTGGCATAGATGATTTTGGACGCATCAACGCCCAGATCAAGAATGGAGCTGATCTCATTCTTTGAAGCGCAATCGAATCCAAGGCCCAGCTGGGCCAAGGTGCTGAGCACCAGTGGATCGCCATTGCACTTCACAGCGTAAAAGGGCTCGACTCGCGGCAGATGGCGCAGCCAGCGAAGATGCTGGTGGTACACCATTCCAAGGTCTGCCACAAAGAACGAGTCCTCACCTCCCGGAAGGCAGGTATCGAGGTTGACGGATTCGATTTTGGTTCGCAGAGCGTGTCCGACGAAGGCTTTGGAAGCCTCGAGGGCATGGTGACGGAAGGAAGCCTCGTCCTCGTAAGAGGGTTTCGGCTGCTTGGCCGAAGGTACCATAACCTGCTTACCAACCATGTCAGAGCGACCAATGGGGGGCAGAGGTTCGGCGAGCTTCAATCCATCTCCAAGAAACTGGGTAGATGTCGACGAAGTAGGGACGGGAGCCATGGTTGTTCGACTTGTAGAAAAACGCGTCGAAACAAACGGCTCAAAGTGATGCACACTGCGCACACACGAACTTCGGACACTAAACATCGATCCAGCAAAAGAACACAAAAACCAAAGGCGAGAAACCTTCGACAAACACCGATCTGAGTCGGAGCAATCCCTCTAATCAGAGGGACGAACGTTGATAGACCTCAAGCGGCAACTCTCGTGGGCGCTTGTCTAGCACCTGATTTGATACGTAGGCGTCAAAAAAAAGATATATCAGATATACCTTTAAAAAACGACGAGGGTAAGATAAGAAGGGAAAAAAATATGGGGCCGTGAGTGATTTTTATATGGGGAGCCACTCATTCCCCCCCTGACAAAAAATTTAGCCGTGCTGGTATCTCCGTAACAAAGTTGCTGGTGGGTTAAGGGGGGCTAATTAAATGAACCAAATTTCCTAACTGTAAACTGCAACTGCGGGTATTATAGGATGCTCCAAAAGATCAAATCAATTCCTTGAAGGGCCTTGTTAATTGCGACTTTTCGGTGTTGACCATCCACCAACCAAACCAAGACAGAACCTGCATGTGCCCAGGAACGGCTAAGATGGTCGGACATAACATTGTCACGTGATATATGGAGACGAATCCCATGTACGAAGTCGTTTGTCTGGACGCTCTAACAACTGTTTGTATATTCCGAAGCTGCTAGGGACATTCTTAAAGGAGGTGCAGTGATTTGGGGTTTATACAGAGAGATTCCGCTCCGTAACTGCGATAAATAGAGGGAACAGGGGCTTGTCAGCAGGAATCCCGGTCAATTGAGCGTCAAAACAGAGTTAGCAGACGCTTCTATTCTCCTTATTATCATACCGCTGTATTACTGCCACTGTCTTGCTCCTCTTCTTGACAATCGTGCTGGAGATAGACGACCAGCCAAGGGGCTCTTCTTCATGTCGAATGCGCGGCTGGCAACGTTCACAGCCGTGCGGTGATCCCAATATTTTTTTGATCGTTACTGTGAACTGACGAGTCTACTAACCCAATTCATTACCTGAAATGTCTGTTCTGCTACGGGAGTCATTTGACGATCCACTATTTGCAGTGGCATTTCATCCTACAAGATCGCTATACTCGGTTGGATGCGCCTCTGGCCAGGTGACGTCGAAACAGTACACTGTCGGAACTGCAGCTCCTACTACTGCTTGGACAACTAAACGACACCGTGCTAGCTGCCGTGCTCTCACATACGATTACTCTGGGGATTGTGAGTGATTATTTCATGGCTGAAATGCAGTGTTCTAACCATAGATCTATTTTCTACTGGAAGCGACAAGGTCATTAAGAAGGCTTCTGCTGAAACAGGCAAGGTGACAACCAAGAACCTCGACTCTCTCACTCATAAACCGACTGTTATCAACATTAATGAGCATTATTTGGCGGTTGGCGACGAATCATCGACGCTGCGCTTTTTTGATGTTCGTTCTCTCAAGGAAACACATCATTTTAAAGACATCCATGCGGAACACGATGTCATCACTAGCATTATTGATCTGGCATTCAAGAACCAGTATCATTTCATCAGCACGGGTTCCACATCGCTCGCCCATATCGACATCCGCAAAGGCGTCATTTCTGAAGCTGAGGCTCTCAAAGATGAATTCATGTGTGGACACCTTGCGAGTGATAAGTACTCTGTCTATGGAATGAGCGAAGGCACTGTGTCTATTTGGGACAACAGCAAGCTCGAGTATGGCCAAGTGTCTGGGGTAAAGCTCAGCGACCAGAGCGTCGACTGCCTCATTGCCAGCGAAGATGACAATGTTGTGTACGCTGGGTCGGCTGACGGTATTGTCCACAAAATCGACGCACGTAGCGGTAAGAAGACTGAGACGTTTGTTCATTCAAAGGTCGACGAAGTTGGAATGCTGGAGTTGGACTTTGACTACCGCCTTGTCACTGCCAGTACCGATACGCTCAAGATATGGCGGAATGCTAGCGATATTGAGACTTTCGAGGCAGAGAAACGCAAGCTCAGCGAGGCCCCAAAAGATGACAAGCCCAAGGAGAGCAAGAAGAAGCAGAAGAAGTTCAAAAAGTCCCCTGATAACGGTATTTCCAGTTTCAATGACCTTTAAGTGATAATCTTGCAGATTTGTCATGAGCTTTCGAGCTCCTTATCATAGCGACTTTCCAGTGCCTTGAATATATCAATGAGGCTCTGCAGTCCTTTGAGGACGTTTTCATCGGGACCTTCTCCTGGAGTTAATTTCGAGTGTGCAAAATCAATCAGCTTGACGCGAAATAATGGTAGCTCCTCGTCTTCCTCATCTTCTTCGCTGCCTTCAGACTCTTCATCGTTCTCATCGCCGTTTTCCTGCTGAGTAGCCCTTGCATTGCGTACATCAACTCTTCGAGTAAATTCTGAGGGGTCTGCTTCATACACAATAAGCACACTTGCCGATATCATACGTGTCTCGTGGCTTTCGATAACTTCGTAGATATACTCAATCTCATCTCTAATGTAGCGCGCCAAAACTTGTTTTATCTCCGGGGCATACGGTCCTTTGGTTCCTGGAGCATCCCAAAAGAACTCTGCAAACCCGTCAACAACCTTTTCTGTTGCCATCGATCGTCCGAAAGTCTTGTTGTACCACTTTCGTTCTCCGGTTTTAGGGTGGTGGAGGGACATTCCAGCTATTCGGACCCCCAGAGTCCCACTTGTAGTAGATTGTGACACTTGATCTAGTCGCTGGCGCTTTTCCTCAGAAGCTGATTCGTCCCACAATTTTATTCCCAGCTTCGCGTCTAGCACGGATGGATTTGAAAAGCCATGTGTAATGTTCTCGAGCACAATTGTCACCGGCTTCTTGGATGCTTGTTCAACTTGGCTTGGAACTAGGAACTTTTGGATATGATCCGTAGCACCATTAACAGCGCCTTGTCCCTGGACCTTTTGTAGTATCTCCTGCCACTCGGAGTTGTTGGCTGGATCAACTGAGTCGTCTAATTGGTGCTCTGTCAGCGTTCCCATGAACTGGCTAGTGATTGCCATTATGTAGTCGTCAGCCGCTACAGCGTTGTAGAAGTCGACTTCCTGCTGTGTAGTTGGCTTGATAAACAGCTGGCCATCTAGCGACTGCATTGCCCCCTCGTGGCCCGCGGCCTGTATGGCCTTAACGTACATGACGGAGCCCCTTATGAGTCACCGTTCGAGCTCAGATCAAGAAGTAGAGCTAGGCCAAACCAAGCTGCACTCCCAGATATTGGGGTTGGGGCTCAGAGTCACAGTTCGCCTGCGATTTCGACATCTCGACGCCATCTACCACCATGTCGACGACTCTCGATCGCACGCTCGCGACGCATGCCAAGGGTCTCCTGCTGGGCTTTGGTGCTCTAATTGTTGTAGCTACGGGTGTGACTCTGGCACAGACGTCACTCAAGAGCACTCGCCCTACGGTGAGCCTTCCCAAGGAGAAGATTGACGACAAATCTGGTGATCCCAGTGACTGGTCAGTTGAAGAGCTCCGTGCTTGGCTGGAGAAGGTAAGTTTGGCCCCGATATCCTTGACCCTTTGCTTGAATAGTTTCTAACACCAGCGTCACACGTTTCCTCCTGAGGACGTTACTAAGGCGCAGCTGGTCTCCCTAGTGAAGGAACAGCGCTCTTAAGGACCGCCCTAGACTGTTTAATCTATTCTTAACAAGGCGTATATTGATGACATGTATCTAATTGTTGTGGTGATAATTCGCCTAGACCAGATTATAGCTAGACTGCTACTGTTAACTTTCATTTCCTTCAGTAGATTGTCATTTGGTACAGGTTTTATAACTGTCAATAATTATACATATGCAACGGGGAGCTAAGCAGCACAGCTGAACGCCCTCGCTCCATGGAGAAGGCCTACAGTGGCAATGTAGTGGTAGTAAATACCCGCAAATACACACACGTGCCACAGATTGTGCGACATACCAAAGTAGTCAAAGATGGAACCCGGGAACCAGCGCTCGGGAATGAGTAGGCTGTAGACGACCACGCCCAGTGAGTACCACGACAAGCTTTTGAAAACAGGGAGATGGAACCAGAATGCCTCAGCGAGGCCCTGGAGGTACGCGGCGTGGAAGAAGCCCACAAACCCAGTACCAGCAAATCCAACGAAGAAAGCAATACGCATGCCTCTGCTCTCGGGGCGGTCAAAACTCGAATCCCACGTGAACAGAACTCCTCCCAATCCCGACAGAGCAGTGACAGCCATGTACGCGTTGCGGGCCAGCGGCTGGCAGTACAGGGCAGTGTACTCAGTGGTCAGCATCGACGCGGCAATCAACACGGTGATGCCTGTATAGTCAACACATGCAAGATTTTTTTTAGCATCCAAATGGCAGATGCCGTTGAACGTGTGCCAGACTGCCGAGCACACGAGACACTTCATGGCAGCCACAAGGAAGATACCCATGGTGATACGGTCACTGACCGACGCGCCCTGCCATGAGAGTGTTGTGGGTAGATGGAAAAAGGCTAGAGCCAGCATGACAAAGAAGCCAATAAGATGAGTCCAGATGTTGCACGTCTCATTGTGCACCTTAACTAGACTATACAGGCAGTCCTTGTAGCCTCGGTAAAAGCGGTAGCCACGCAGAATGTACGGGTTCTCGCGCCATTCAGATGGCAGCTCGTCATAGGTAATAAGACGAGATGAGGCAGCAGAAAGCGCCATCAGCACTGCTTCGTTCCAAGTTCCATCCAGGTATTTGCCATACTTCTTCTCAATATCTTCGAGCTTCGTCTCAAGGCGCTTGAGACCCTCAGATACTCGAGTGCCAATGTCGGGCTGATGCTCGTCCAACAGTGAACCGCCCGACTCAGTCTTGGCATCAGTGCCGTGTTTACGGTGCCAGCTGCGAGTTCGTGGCCTTGTGTCTTCTGTTTCTTCTTCTTCGTCAGAGCTAGCTGTGCTCGTTGTGCTGCTGTTACTGCTCGAGTCGTCTGAAACAGCGTCAACTTCGTCCATGTAGTGCTCCTCGATGATACGCAGCAGCTGCTCGGCTTTGCGCCAGCCCTCGCCAATAACCTCGCTGCGGACCCGCACAAGAACCTCGTAGGCATGACGCACGCTGTCGTCTATGGCTCCAAGCTTTTGCAATCCGTACGACTCCCAGCCGTCAAGCCGAGTCTCCAGCTCGTACAGGAAGGTGTCCAGTTTGTGCAACATCACATCCTCCAAGTTCTCCGAGCCCACTATTCCCGAAGGGCGGCGTGTGTGGTGCTTTGCCTTGGACATGGCAGGCACTAACAGTTGTCAAGTGAAGGACGACAAGTGATAACTCCGCAAAAAGATCTTTATTATCGATAGCCCGGAAACGGCAACTGCCTTAAACGGCCTTGCAGATCCATGCCCTTTACTCCTCAACAAATGACCGCCAAGCGCACCAGGGCGTGCACCGGGACTGGACCTCGTGCGCCGAGACTGGCCCTCCTACACCGGAAACAGGAGCCCACGGAATCTCCGGGCCTCGGGCTAGTTTGAGACATTAGTCAAGCCTCTCTACTGCTAGATAGTGCTCGAGGGTCGTTCGTGTGGCCGGAGCTATAGGAGCTGCCCGGAAGCTAGACCCTTACCTCTGCCGCGGCAATACCGAGAGTTTCAGGTCAACTATCCCCGCACTCTTGAGACTTCAGCGGTAGTCTTGTACTATGACGCTATTCAAACAACATATAATATACCCTTTTCATCCACCTTTAATACACCTTGACCTTTAATACACCTTGTATTCTGTACATTATTTCATTCGTGGCGGCCTGTGGCGGCCCACTGCTGGGGATCGACACGAGGTTGATGGTGACGTCAATTCCATAGACCCTCAGTTGACATGAACGAGTTCCAGTCCAGATCGAACACCTGATCGTCTAAGTTCAACGATATAGGTTGGTTTGGCTGGCCTGGCATAGTCGACGACGACGTAAACGTTGATGGTGTCAGAAGCGGCTCCATGGCGTGTATAAACGGATCCGAAGGATCAAAGTTGCACGAGTCCACGCGAGGCTTGGGTGTCTCAACATTAGTCGAACTAGCCGTCGACCCTATCGACTCGGTTTCAATCCCCGACATCAAGGACACAGAGGTCGCAGTCACAGGGGCCGCAATTATAGAGGCCGCACTCATAGGGGCCGCACTTATAGAGGCTTCTCGGGACTTTTGTTGAGACCGAATCTGCTCTGCCATATCCACTACCTCTGATAACCGCGCATGACCAACTTCACCAGGAGGAGCAGCACATGCTCCCAAATTATAGATACCTTGATTTCCTCCAATGCGAATGCCACCCTTCGTCTGATCCTGCTGCTTCGATTTGTCACCGCTCTTGATGGCCTCATGCAGCGCCTCTTCAGCCCACTCTACCGGCTTATGGGTGAAGGCGGGTTTGCTGCTTTCCTCGTTTCCTTCCTCCTTATCATAAAACATACCTGCCGCTGCCATGATGTTTTCGCAAAACATATTGGCCAGTGGCATTTGCACGCGGATAATTCGCAAGGTTGTGATGAGGAAATCAAGATGTGATCGGAACCGGTAGTACTCACGCACTCCCGATTGTACAACAGCCAGGAAGAACCTTGCACTCGTGTAGATCGTAAACACAAATACTGGGTGCGTGCAGCAGCTTGCAACGTCCCGCGACATGCGGATAAGTAAGGTGATCTCCGAGGCAGAATGCATGCATCGCTTGAGAATCTCCTCACGGTCAAACACGTCAGACAACTCCTCCGGTGCCTTTTGCATTGCCAGCAATACACATTTGTTTAGACACAGGATGGCTGTCTGGACCATCAGGTGCAAATTAATGATGAGATCCCGCTCTTCTTCGTCAGCTACAGACACAGGCTGAAGGACAAATGACATAGAGCTCAGCAGACGGTCAAGGCGACCAAACTGCGTACGCCACCAGCCACCAGGAGAGGCGTCAAACTTCTTGCGAGGGCTCACAGTCATTTCCGCTATCCGCTGCTGGCAGTAGGTGTAGATAATATAGACAGCCATTCGCGACATTGGATACTGTCGCAAGATTTCGGGATTCTCAAGAAGCTTATTGAATGACACTGAGTAACCCGCCTTACCAGTTAAGAATTCAGTATCTTCAAGAGGCACAAGAGTTAACGTATCGTCAACGCGGCTCGCTGGAGGCCAGCCAGTTCCAGCACTAGCGGTCTGGTCGCATACAAACGCAAGCCAAAAGGACCGCCGTAACTCGTCTGTGATGATTGAATCTGACTTGACAACTTCCGTTTTGCCATTTTCCACCTCAAAACCATCTATCAGATGAAGGTTCAGCATATGTGAAGCACGGATTGTCGATCCCACCCGCAGCCAGGCCTGAGGGAATAGCGCACTACGATACTCAAAAGTACCCAAAAGAATACTTGCTTGCACAAACTGCACGTTGACCAAGTCCTTGAACTGAGAGCTTGCCTGTGCCTTGTTCATGTAAGTAGATGCGCGTTGGTAAAAGATGGGAACGAAGTGTGAATACTTATCGGTCACACAAGCAGCAGTGAGTAGGATGGCATACTGTAGAAACAGCTTTGGTCGCTGGGCCGGGTGTTGCTGCATGCGTGCTATGTATCGGAACCGGTCAATAACCGGAAGCAAGCGGTTCACAGTCGAGAAATAGATATTTTGCAGCTCTTCTACAACGTCATCTGGCGGCATAGATTCATCCATGTTCGTTTCAGCAACAGCTTTATGATCTGCCTCACCGGTGGGATCGACGAGAGACTTGTAGGGCAAGTTTTTAGGTATCGGGTCGTCCATACATACAGGGAATCGATTTGTGGAGGTCGCAGCACCCGTATCAGACATAGACATTGTCGACGCTGACGAAACGCTGCCGGGGCCGCCGAAGCTGGGGGAACTATGTGCGGAACTCGACGCACTCGGCGGATGCGCCTCATCGGTAGCCTGTTGGGTCTGGCTACCTGCTGCAGTCGGGTATAGTAGCGGTCCCGGCTGTGGTGGGGAAATGCTGCTTCGTGCGTCGGCTAGCATTTTCTCGAGTTGTGTTACACGAAGTTCGAGAGTCTTCGCGTATCCGGGTCGTGGACCGGCTTTACGGTATCCTTCTGAGTATTCGCAGTTGAGATTTGCTCGCAGGCAACCTCCACATTTGGGTCGTTCTCCATCACACTTTAGCTTCTTGCGACGGCACATCAAACACGCGATGTGCTTCTTCGTCTTCGTACCATCATACTTGGAGTCATCTCGGCTAGCAGCGGAGTCGTCCATCGTTAGAGATACAGGAGGGCACGCCCTATTAGACTAGCTGAGTATAGGAAGCAGTTGCTGGTTGGGCGGTGGTAGTAGTCGAGACAATCTGGGTATATACGTTAAAACATCCACCGGGCAGTAAGAGGCAGAAGAGTGAGAAGTGTATGGAGACAATGCAAAGCCACGCTTGTCTTGAAGGTCATCAAATGGACTGAGCTAAGCCGCCCTAGACCCTGAGCAGGGGCAGGTCGGGCTAGGGCGCCCTCGCCACCGAGCCTATTTGGCTGCAGTGTGGAGCGCGTCAGTTGAGCTGACTCATCTTGATCGATCGTCTTATTCGCTGCGGCGCGAGTGGGGTGGTATGTTTGGTCAGCAACTGGAGCTCCGGTGCCGAGCGGCGCCGGCCCCACGTGAGGTTTTGCTCGCAAAGCCCAGCTGACAGTATGAGCTGCAGTGTAAAGCACTACATGCAGGACTGTCAGCCGCATGTCTCGGAGGATAATTCGTCCGACCGAATCCGTCGTTTCAGTTATACTAAAGTATCAGGGCCGAGCCACTGGCGGTGTAGGGGCCACCGGCACGGAGGAGAGTATCAAAATGCCGCAGGTTTCAACTTCAAAAGACTGACAGTCTCCTGGTAGCATTTCTCCAGATGGCACTGTGCCTGTGGTTGATTTGTATCGCACTCTCTCAGTATCACCGCGGCTTTAACATTAGGGGGTGATCAATGCAATGGTTCAAGGTGTGTGCTCAATAAGCCGCGTAGAGTATCCAGAATAAAATATTATACACGCCCATATACAACGTAGGTGATTTTGTCTATTGTCTATACTTTTATTTATTTGCTTCGTTTTGGTTCCTGGTCATGTTTTTGTTATAATTCACTTCACTTTGGCTCTTCAACTCCACTGAAGCCCAGACCAGCCGCGCAATCAACTCTGAATTTTTCAGGTTCACCAAGTCTCGTTCTCACCCGTTAACGATGAATGTAAGTATGTCTGTTTGCAAAGACCACGCCTAACGTCAGACTCAATCGAACCGGCCCAACGACCAGCTCTCACAAATCGTCGACTCGACCATTCGAGGTAAGTAACAGCTCTGCGTAGCCTCTCTCAACTCATCTAATCCCCAGACGCAGATCGGTTCAATAGCCAGTTCTTCAAGGCCCTTGACTCGTACCGTCAGAATCTCGCTCAGTTCCTCGAGTCAGAGACAGCCATTGTATGGAATGGAACTCCTATAGGTGGAGTGGATGCTTTTCTGCAGATGTACTCGACCATGCCCGACACTTACCATGACATTTTAGACTATAACTTGCATCCACTGCCGGCTGGATCGGCTCCTGGCAAGTTCAACATCCTTCTGAGTACTTCAGGCCGAGTCCGACTAGGCAAGGATCGATCTGCCAACAACTTTGGCTTTTCGGCTGTGTTTGTGCTCAAACATCGCGCTCAGAACCCTCAGCAGGCTGTTTACGTGTCGTCCATGTCCTATCGCCTCACCCACAAGCCCGAAGATGCCACCATTGAGATGTAGCTGGGCTTCACTCATAAATTGGTCTGTTTAAAACCTTCATTATGGCTCTCGGGATCCATCATTGGCCACATCAATGCCCCAGCCATTGCCCAACGGCAAGTTTCTGCATCACCAACCGCTGGCTCACAACTCTAAAAGCACTGGCCGCAATGGTCTGACCACTAGTCACACACTCCGGTCTTAATATTTACCGTGTTGGGCTGTACAGTTTGACACTGTAACTACGCGCTAGCGACACTAGAACCCTGTGTCCTGCTCAGCATACAGAGCCACATACACAACCTGGCAGCTCATCTGCGTCATATACAATGCTCAAATGCTTGCTTTGCTTAGCAGTTACTGAGCAAACTCCAAATAATACTTGAATTGCATCTTTATCTAATATGGTATCTGTCACATCTGCTCTCTGGGGTATGTTCTCTTTCGCGTTAATGTCGCCTGCTTTGTATTAATCTAGTAACTCATAGCACCGCATTGTTTGGCCCACTCGTTCTTAAATCGTGCTGTAGGAAGCAAAAACTAAAATACTAAAATGCATGCATGGTGTTCAATGGGTCTATATGCCTTACGTACTGACGAACCTGACACGAGGCTCACCAACGAATTTCCGTCGTATTCAAGGATTTCTTTCTGCCCAATTTGACTTGATGGTTATGCTGGACTTGTCTTGTACCATCGAAAGCTCTCCAATATTTTCCCTCTATCGTCTAAGTTATCCAGTACACTCGACCTGGAAATATAAAGTTCCCAGATATCAAGACTGTTCCATCAGTTTAAACCACCAACATCTTCTGAAGCTAAATTGAAGCTCTTCACGCTCCATTTTAGCTCATCTCTACTTTCAGCGAATAAAAAAGCTTTCTACAGTCTTAATTGTCTCCTATATAAAGTATTGGTACCCGTATTGATTTTGAATCGCCGCCGTTGAGATCTCCTTGATGCACTTCCCCCCTTGTACGGCTGCGAAGCCTATCTGGAGGTGCAGACTTTCAAACATGCAAGTATCCGTATGGATGATAATTGGCGATGTTTCAAGCATTTGTTCCTCGTGGAATTCCTGCTGTTGGTACCGTTGTATATATCGCTCGTGGCTAGTTGTGGCAATGATCTACTGAAATCCCAACTCGCACGAGCTTGCAGATCCCTGATCAACCTAACGGCTTCTAAAATCTTGAGCGGCACACCCCTCGTATGAAATGAAGATCCATCACAACATCTCGATAAGCCATCACGCGTTCATGGATATTCTCTGATGACTTGTTATGAAACGAGTCGTATCATCAGTTATGCGGGTGTTAGCGTTACTAGCCCGTTGTGCGGCTACCCGCATATCCGTGAACCTTTCGTGATCCCCATTCCTCTTCGTATATCGACTCAACTGCGCCTCTGTGGACTCTGTCGAGCAGCAGATTGAAAGGCGACCTGGCTGTCCTTCGATACATCGCTCCTGTTATTTGAAGAGAGTGACGAAATTGTCAGTATGGCGACTCTCTCGTCTTTAGAACCTGTACGGGGGTACCGGAACCGTTCAGGGATCAGACTGTCGACGCAGAATAAGCGGTCACGTAAGTAAAGAGAATGCTGGTACTACAGTTCTTTATTATCTTTGCGTTGGGTACTGTGGTTTTCAACTGCTGGTGGGTCTGTGTCTAACATAGTTCGCGAGGTCTGCTTCCCAGTGGCCACTGACAAGCCTCAAGTTATTCCATACGACAACATCATCTGGGCCGAAAATGCTGCCGGTCCAGTGAACGCCAGTAAATCTCGATCTTCTATACATGTCAATGTGACATATATGAAGCCTCGATCTCAAAGTTCTGACAAACTCGACCTCACTAAGATCTGTGTGTCCTTTGTCCAAGAGAGCAGCGACGACTCTCCTGGTAACTCGGATGGCGCCGATTTGGCCGAACTCATTCTGGATGAAGCATACCGAAACACTAAAATGAAGAAACGACTTTTGATACTGATAAACCCTCACGGAGGACAAGGCAAGGCGCAGCACATCTACTCGACACAGGCAGCACCAATGTTCCAGGCTGCTCATTGTGAAACAACAGTGATCACAACAACACATCGTTACCACGCTCAGGAGGTAGCCCGGGAAATGGATTTAAGCGCATTTGACGCTATTGTATGCTGCTCAGGAGATGGCATTCCCCATGAGGTTATCAACGGATTGGCGCAGCGGCCGGATGGTAAGCGCGCGCTGGCAACAATGCCGCTGGTACAGCTACCCGGCGGGTCGGGAAATTCCATGGCCATGTCACTAAATGGATCCGCGTCTCCATCATTATCGGCTCTTAACATTGTCAAGGGATCGCCTATGTTGATGGACCTCATGGCTGTCACCTACGGCGATAAGAAGTCACTGAGCTTCCTTAGCCAAACGTACGGAGTCGTTGCAGACTGTGATCTTGGTACAGAACACCTACGTTGGATGGGACCAGCCCGTTTCAGTCTAGGAGCAGTACAGAGGGCACTTGCCCAGACAAAGTATCCGTGTCATGTCTATGTTAAGTACTCGCATCCGACGAAGAAAGATGTTTCCGAGCACTTCAACAGGGCCATGAGCGAAACTACTACTGTTCAAAACTCGGGTCAAGATATCCCAGACGGAGACTTCTTTTCTAGTTCACCTCTCAAATACGGCACAGTCAATGATCCTGTTCCTGGAGACTGGACCTCTACTGCCAGAGACAACCTATTTATGTTCTACGTGGGCAAGATGCCATGGATGTCTGTCGATGCGCTTGTATTTCCTGCTTCCCTTCCCGCAGATCACACGCTTGACTACTTGACTTGGGATACGACGGTTGGTCGACTTACAACACTAGATCTTCTCACCAAGATTGAGCATGGTAAGCATATGCACCATGATGACAGCCATTACGCTAAGATTGAGGCGTACAGGCTCGTTCCCAAGCAGTCGTCGGGTTACGTTGACATCGATGGTGAGCTCTTTCCATTTGGACCGTTTCAAGTCGAAGTTGTACCTGCCGCTGGCTGCATCCTGTCAGCAGCAGGCGCTTACGCCTCGCACAAAGTGGCAGTATGAGTAGTAGCTACACAGTGGCACTACAACCCGCCATTGCTTATTCTATATGACAGTGTTTCTAGGTTCTTTTTTCTGAATAGAAAACAATTTTTCAAAGAATAGGTCGAACCTGTTCATATTACTTGCATAACCAGATACATATACAGCATATATATATCGTCATTTTTTCTTGGTCCACTACCAATCGTCGTCACGCAACTAGGGCATATACATATAACAGAGGCGACAGGCGCCAGAAAAGACAAAACAAGAGAGCCAATGCATCAGACACAATGATGTGTCGCTCCTTATTTCTTCTTCTCAGCCTCAGCAGCAGCCTTGTCCTTAGCACGCTTCTCACGGGCACCGGCGTACTTGGCGGTGGAACGAGCCACACGCAGAGTACGGAAGGCGCTGACGTCCTTGTCCTCAGCAGTGATGGCACGCTCGCTGATGACCTGGGTAGTCTGAGTGATGGGGAACGAAGCAGCGACAGAGAGCTGCTGCTTGGCGGCAGCAACCTCCTCAGCAGAGGCGTCACCAGCCTTGGCCTTGCCGGCCTTGCGGGGGAAGACAATCAGCTTAGCCTTGTACTCAGCCAGACGGGCAACGTTGGTCTCGAATCCCTCGACCGAACGGTTCTGACGACGGTGGTCAACAGCAATACCAACGGTGCGGGCGACCTTGCGGGGGATACCAGCGGCCTTGAGCTCCTCAAGGGTGAAACCACGGCCAGCACGGAGCTTGCGGTTGTATCGGACAGTAGGAGCACGGACAACAGGGCGCAGCAGGTCCAGAGGGCGAGGAGCAATCTGAGCAGCACGCTTGGTACGAGACAGACGACGGCTGGCCTTCTTGCCGGGCTGGTCAAAGTGGTTCTTGACCCGCTCCTGCCAGTGCTTTCTGAAGTGGTTCTTGACGAGGGGGTAGTTCTTTCCGATAGCTGGAGTTAGTTACTGGTACAAAACAAATCTAGTTATTCGGTGCCATTCGATAGCAAGCTTCCAAGATGTACCGTCCATCAATCATCGCACACTACACATTTGCATCATGTCTTTTCGAAGAATCGTCGAAGAACTCTCAACTATTGGCGTATCGACTGGAGACATCCAGGACGACGGGAAACCACAACAAATAACAGCAAATGCTTCGAAAGATCAATGGTATCCCTGGTGTGCTTGCTAACGACCGAATTTGCGAGCTCACTTACCCATTTCTACGGTCCTCTAAATGTCGGGTAGAGTTAAAGGTGAAAAGAGGTATGCTTGTGTAGTGAAATTTGGTTTGAGCGCCTCACCGAAAAGCTGAGTCTTGTCCTAATTAGGAAACTGTGACTGCTGAGTGGGCAAACTGGGTGTGTGGGTTGCGGTTTGTGCTGGCCGTTACATGCCATAAACCGGGCGGCGTTTAAGGGGGTATGCAGGGCTATCTACTGCACGGCTGCTTATCTATAGTAGGTGAATGAAGAAACAATCAAAGATTAACAAAAAAAGCACTCTTGCCAGAAGAGGAATTTTAATAAGTTACAAGACTTTGTCTAGCTCGGAATGGGTGGCACTGTTTGGTTCCGAGGATCGGATGCAGTCAGCCGATGGTAGACCAGCCGTCGGATTTGAGCGACTGATCTGTTTATTGATTCCAATGCTTCGCGCTTCACAGCTTCGTCTTCTCCATCAACGAGCCGCATCGCTTTGACAAACTCGAGCACCGGCGGTGCTAGCATGTGTATTGAGCAATTTTCATCACACTTGTGCTCCTGTTTGAATTTTTTAATAGCCTCCTCGGCGTCCATGTCTATCACGTCAAACCCATATAGGCTAACTGATGATTCACGAGCAGTCGCTTCATTCATCGTTCCCTTTGCGGTTTCCAGCTTAGTGAGTCTTATCATTGCTCGCAAAAACTGCTCCTCAAGGTGATCCATCGATTCATCGGTATGCTCCGAGTTAGAAGCTAGAAGTCCGTAAAGAGCCTCCATGAATTGGGCCAGAAAATTGTTGTCAGCTGCACTAGTGACCACAGACCCAGGTGCAAGTAGCTGGGGTACCCAGGACGATTCATCATCAATTCCCACGGCACCAGTCGTTTGTTTCATCGGAGATCGATTCGAACCCCCGTTCGACACGCTGGCTGCATTGTCCCCCGTGCCATTCGCGAACCCCTCCGGTACTCGCTTATCCGAGTTCTCCATCACACCGTTACTTCTCCCGTTCAGAGCCGGATTCACCATTTCCGAGAAGTTCTGCCATAGAGACTTTTGAATCTTCAAGTTCGTCATTTGTACTTCAGGAACAGCAGCAGGTCCTTTCTCGATCTCGGCGATAAGGTCTTGCTGAAGCCCTATAATGTCGATCAATGACCCTGTTATCATTGTGTGAGGAATTCTGCCGACAGTGCTATCGATCTGTCTCAATAGCATTTCGCGTTTCTTCTGCTGGTCTGCATACATATGCCGTTTCATTTTTTTCAGACGAGCCAACGTAAGCTGTAGGTCGAGTTCACGTTTGGCCAACAGCGAATTATAGTATTCGTCCCGAGTAGCATACTGATCCAAAAACTTGCGCAGTACGCTCTTCACCATTTCCTTGGTGTAGTTTCCATTGGTTTGAGAAGATTCCACCAAACCTAGTAAGTCGTCAATCATAGATCGTGCAGAGTCCTCTGGCTTTGTTGCAGGTGGTACCTCGTCACTTGCAAGATCCTTAATAACAAGAGCTTGTTGTCCCTTCGATGTTCCAGCACTCGGAGACAAGGCTCTTTGTGACTCGTTCGCTCTTTGGATGTGTAATACGTTCATATCAGCATTTTGAAGCTGCAAGAATGCTTCGGTCAGAGCTTCGAAGTGCTGAAAGGCTTCATCTTTTGGCCATCCATTCTCAGATGTGTTCACGCGCTCTAGAAGACCATTGAAAAAGCTCAAGTCTGCTTGCATTCTTCTGTTGATATCTTCGTTCGATACCGAGGCCATTGTGGTGTGTTGCTTAAAACGGGTGGTGAAATAGTTAAGTACCTCCTTGAAGAAGGATAACGGCATAAGCGAGCCACTTTTCGTCTCCTGTTCACTGTTCGCCTCACCTTTTTGGTCAGCCCTCTTTCCTGTCTTTTTCTCTGTCGCCGTCTGCTCAACTGCATGCGTTGGTGCCGCCGATGCTGCTGCTTCCTTGTTCCGATGAATGATCTCAGCCAGCTCCCCTCTTTGGTGGATGAGGTTAGCTACAATAGTTTCGAGGTGATACCGCTTCGAGTGCTCTTCGATCAACTCTGCTTGTAGCTTGTGATTCATATTTTCGAGCCGTTTCCGAGATTCGGCTACACTCACGTACTGTGACTTGAGCGTTCTTACTTCTGCCCGCAGGTTGGCGTAGTTGAATGCTAGCGATTCGAGCTGCATCCTGTCAGAGCGAAGGCCCGATACCCGCTGAACAGTCTCTTCGCAGGCGTATCTTAGACTGTCTTGAATGTGCATTTCCATGTTGGCAGCATCATGGTAGCTACCGTCCTGCATCATAGAAAGCGTGCGCAGCATCTTCATTAATTGTTCGTCTTTAACGGCAGCTGTGCGGTTGCGGCTACACCATTCCTGCCAATTGCGATACACGAGGGTATTACTGATAGCTTCAGCATGATTCCTTTGTAACTCTTCTCTCGTATACTGGAATGTAGGGTGCAGAGTTGATCGAAGCATGGTACCGTCGGTGTGCGAATTTGAGGCAGTGTAACGCTCTGAAACAGCCTCTGCGAGTGCAAGGCCAACGTTGAGGCGTGGAACGTAATCTTGGGCCACCCGTTGTTGTTTCGTTGCATCTTGTGGCTGGCCAGATGACGCTGGTGTAGCAGTTATTTGGCTGGAGCCGGTAGCTAACTCGTCCACAGGCTCCGTTTTCAATGCATGGCCATTGCTTCGACTGCCAGCATCGGCTGTGGTCGTATTTGGAACAGGAGTCGTGCTATGTGACCGCACACCATCTCCTGCTAGACTGCGGTTCTGCTGCTGCTTCTTTTTGGCGGATTTTGGCGGCATAGTTGCAGGTCAGAACGTGCCTAAGTCGTACCTCATAATCTTCTCCAGAATTGGCGGGGCTGATTTAGAGCCGCGCGGTTGCTATTGAAGTAGCGGAAGTCATCGACGATGTGTCCTAAAAACGGTTGAAGCGTGCAACTATGTTTATTCTGTGGTTACAATGTAGTGCTACTGAGTATCCGCTTCTCCAATGTTTGATGCCATGCGCTGTGGCTATGCTTTAGTTATACATGGACTTCTTAGTGGAATGCATCTTGACTCTAAATCCCTAGCTCCCTAGCTCCCGTCCTTCCCTCTTATTCTTTATCCTCCTATCTCTTTTGTCTCTTTCTATCTTCTCCCTTTCCACTTCCTTCTTAGCTGGCTGCCCATCTCTTCCTGATCGCTTTCATCGTTCAACATCCATTCATTGATCACTCTATAATGTACGCCCCAATATAGCCCACACGCCAGGCTTGTCGTGCGGGTCTGTTAGAGGACGCTGCTGTGCCACGCTCAAATAGCACGGCACAGTCTTACTCTGTCGTGCCAGTATCCACGCCTGGCCATGTTGAGCTGACGCATTCTAGGGCAAGAGTGAAGGTTAAAAAAGGTGTGGGGGATCCATCGGATATATATATATTAATTCCTCGGCTCTCACGCCGTGCTCTCCACATCCATGTCTCATCAGTGTGTCTTCTGTGACATTGCGCGGTCGAACCCGCCCGGTAAGACAGTCAGCCCAACAGTCGTACTCTCCACGGATAAAGTACTGGCATTCTTCGACATTCAACCTCTCGTGACGTCCACGGCACACATTCTCGTTATCCCACGCGCTCATCATGTTACGGCCGACGAACTAGCCGACGATCTCGATAGTGCCAGTGCACTAGGTGTGGCATTGGCTGTGGTTTCAAGAGCTCTTAAAACAGCCTTCGGTGCTACTGCGTTTAATATCATACAGAACAACGGTGCTGGAGCAGGCCAAGTTGTGGATCATGTCCACTTCCACATTGTTATCCGCCAACGCAGTCCAAAGGACGATTCACCAAGAGCATTCGAGTCCATCTTTAACTCGGCGGCCGACTCTGTATCTGGTCTGACGCTCAGAGAAAAGGCCTCTTATTGGGCGCTTGTATTTGGTCGCGGCCGTCGAAGCGACCTAGACGAATCGTGGGCCGTGCCACTAGCCGACAAGCTACGAGAAGCTCTTGTGGCCTCAAAGTTATGACGGTGAATGACGTAGTAAATACAATGATCATGAGCATTAAATTATGGTCTACTGTGGAATAAAAAGGGCAGCAAGAGTAGACTAGTCCTCCAGAGGATACAAGTCGCGGTTCTCCTTGGCCCATGATCGCGACAGGATGGACGCCTTGAGGAAGCGCTTGCTTGCATACTTCTTGAAGAACGACTCGTGAGCGACTGGCGACACCAGGTAGTCGACAATGATGGATATAATGGGTTTGAGCGAATCCTCATCACATCCACCGGAGTAGTGGACGAGGTTTGCATGCCACGTCGGATCACGTCCCAGCATCTGGCGTGCTAACAGCATGGCTGCAGCCGAGTGCTCGGACGGAGTGTACTTAAGCAGGCGGTGGTCAAACAGAGAGATCTCTAATAGGTACTTGCCAATGGTGCGTGTCTGGATGTCGTAGTCGTCGGCCTTCGAAATACGTCGTAGGAAGTTCATGGGGTTGGGATATGAGAGGTTGAATTCCAGCACGCGAAGGATCTCGCGCTCTTTGTCGAGGATTTCCTCCTCGCGGTAGCCTTCAGCAGTGTATGCAAAGTTGTGAATAGCTGGCGTGAAGACTTCCTCGTATTTGGCAGCAATGAACATCGCTGACAAACCGACGAGCTGAATGCGGTCAATGTCGGTATCGCAAACGCTGAAGTAGCGGTCAGCAATGTTGACAGCGAGGAACAGAGTCTCTGGTAGCAACCGGAACTTGCAGTGAACCTCAACGAGCCAGTCGACAAGCACACCGCGCATGGCCCAGTTGAAGTGTGTCTGTCGTGCCATGTACTCTGGGTCGGGCATGTACTTCTTCTGGAGCTCGTACATGAAATCATAGATCTCCACTACGTACTCAGATACCATTAGAGGGTCCTCGTGGTCCTCGGCGTCGAGGTCGTCCCAGTCCTGCTCTGGCTCCGCTGCCGTCTCGACGACAGCAGTGGCAGCCACAGCTGCTGGGGGTTCTTGTCGTGCCTGTGGTATAGAAGTGTGTGATTGGACGGTGTCGAGGCGGGCACGCTTAACATTGGTATCCACTGATACTTCGATGGAGTGCGTTCGCTTGGCAAGTGCAGCGTGGGACGTCGATGCTGTTGGTACGCGGCGGGGCAGCCCTGTTTTCGCTGTTGTTGTGGTGGTGGACGTCGACGATAGGCCGCGCGTAGCACGCGCATTGTCGGTGAGAACGGGTATCGAAGCCTTATCGGCGACTGTCGCGGGTCTTTTAGGTTGAGCACGGGGTGCAGCTGTGAGATTTGTAGCGGAAGGAGCCGCCTGACTGAGGCCTCGGCGGTTCATCAAGCGGGTCATGCGCAGAGACTCGGTATCCTTGGCCTTTGCTGCAGCTGGTACCGCTGCTTCTTTGTTGACGTTGCTAACATCGCCGAGAGCAGCCCGTCGGCGGGTCGCAGGCGCTGTCGTGGTGACCTTAGCTTTGCCTCTAGCGACAGCCAGGTCCGAGTTTTCATTGGTTGGAGCCGACGACGCAGCGCGCGTTGGGCGTAGCGGGCGGGAACTCATGATGGTCTCGTTTGATGGGGCGGGCTTTACCGTGAATGGTGTCGAAGCAGATGGGCGCAAATATTAGGCCACGGCAACAAACACACGCAAAGTACCACAACAAACTACTGTTGCGAGAAGAAGAGCGTGGGCCGCGTTTGTGTGGTCGTGATAATTTCGTGAGCAGGGCACGGGTCTGTTTCAGCCGCCCTGAAGTCTGCGAGCCACAGGTGGGTGGGGAATGAGCGAGGGAGGCAGCGAATGTTGCACTTTCTCAGCGAACTCCGACGGGCGGGGATAGATTTTGGCGCTGGTACGGCCTGTCTGTCGTTGTTTGGTAGATGGCGAGCGTCACTTGGCGAGTTTATCAAAACGACAAAGGCTCGGATGTACAACAATGGCTGTGTTAATTTTGTACGTTGAGAAGCAGGGACAGGCAACAATAAGACCCTAGACGACCCCCGCTGGCCATGCCGCATCTACTGGATGTGACGGGGCAGCAGATTCCTGGCGATTGGCCGTCAGTTTGGGCGTTCCTGTGAAGTCCATCTTCCATTGTGTAGTAGTTGTGATGACTATCTCCCACCACCAGTTGTTGTCGTAACTTACTATTTCAATCCAATATTGGCTATCCTCGGTTACAGTGGTCTTCTAGCCTTTCCAACCGTCGTCGCAGCTAACAGTCAAGGGTGTTAGCAGCGCACTATGAGGGGGAATAAAGGGCCAAATTCTCGGTGTGGAATGGAATGTTGGTAACGTTCCTGAACCCTAGCCAGCAGGTATTTATGACTTTCCTGAAGGGGTTTCTGCACGGCTGACGCGTCTGGATCCCCGCGTGAGATCTCTACTGGTTTATTGAGCCTTAATACGGCACCTCTCACGTCCATTGCTAGGATTGAAGCGTAGATACGTCCATAATTTAATCGACATATTTGTATAAATCTCTCATTGTTGTTCAGGTTCGTCAATTTCCGGTGCACGCGTGCCAAACTTACTATGCAAACCATGGTCCAGTTATACATGTTAAATAGCTTCCGGATGTCGACCATCCATTATGACTAGTTTGGAATTACAACTGACTACAATTCCCGACAAACCGTCGGTACAACAGCAAGGTCCCTCATTAAATACACCAACCTGGTTAACAAAACTGCTTGCACTACTGCGCAGCTCTCACTACAAACCTCAACCTAAGATACAACTACTGGATACAGGGCACTTGCATCACCCCAATAAGTTCTCGTAATTCATTCATCTCGTACATGTACTAGGCAAGATCTTCCTCAGGAACATCTTCATCCATACCACCAACGAAGCCAGGTACTGCCTCAGCAGCAGCATCTAGTGTCGACTGCGTGGCATGCGTAAGCATCGTAACAAGGCCCCGCGGCGGGAGACCCTCGTGCTCAGGCCCTAACGGCGTTGGAGGTAGATCTCCCATAGATGCGATGCCTGGCCCGGCGTCTAGGGCCACAGAAAGGAGAGCACTGTTGGCTAGCGATACCTGCTCAACCCGCCGTTGTTCCGCCAGCAATGCATTGAGCTGCTGGCGCATGCGAACAACTCCCGAGCCACTGAAAACACAGAACTGCGTCTGCTGAAACTGTGTGAACTCTGGTGGAGCTGGTCGACAGAAACGAGTCAGATCTGGACGCATGAATGGGCGCACACCTGTCAAGCTCAGATGCGTTAGACGGCTGCATGCATTCACCAACTGCGTCACAGCACTCAAAGAGATATTGGAGCAGTAGCTTAGATGGATCCGCTCCAGAGTATTCTCAACAGCCTGGCGTCGTGCAAGGGCGTAGATTCCCGCGTCCGTGACGCTAATACACTTAACTAGCCCGATCCGCCTTAACTTAGTCAGTGTGCTCAGATCACGGACAGCATCGTCAGTCAGCTGCGCACAGCATGCAACATCAATGTACTCCATCTTCGGACATCGTCGCACCAATATATGCACACCCCGGTTAGTGATACCAACACAATGTCCTAGATGCAGGTATCGCAAATTGTTTTCGAGTAACGACAGATATTGGACACCACGATCAGTGATGTTTGCGCACTTGGCAACAACGACATTACGAAGTCGCGGCGCGCAATTAACCAGGCTGCAAATCGAACTGTCAGTAAGAGCAACACACGACGTCAGGTCGATCACCCGTAGCTTCTCAAAAACAGTATCAGGCGAAAGGAAGCGGAGACATCTATCGTCCATGTTTATGTTGTGGGCAACGCGGAACTCCCGCAAAACAGGAAGTCTCTCTAGAGCGTTACGTAGCGCAAAACCATACACCCCGCGACAGTTAGCCAGATCAAGCTCCACGAGAGAAGGACAGTTCTCCACAAGGGCCTCAACAGATGCATCTGTGATATTTGAACAATCGTTGAGTTTGATTCGCTTCAACATGGTACACGACTGCGCCAGCGCCACGACACCGCGGTCAGAAATTTGCTTGCACCCACCAGCATACAATCCTTGCAGATGAGGGCATGTCTTAGAGAGTTGGATGAGCGCGTCGTCCGTTATAAATTCGAGGTTTGAAATATCCACCGACTGGATGCGACTGTTGTTTGCTATAATGGGAATGACAGTAAAGTCGGTGAGAAGATGGCAGTTGGATAGAGTCAACCGCTCTAGGCGATTACACACTCTCGCGAACAACAAGAGGTCGTCAGTGATGAAATTCGAAACATTTGTAAGGTTTAGACGGCGGACATACGTGTGGTATGGGGCAGAAGGAGTGACCAGTTTCATGGAGTCTTCGGGGGTACTAGATCCGAAAAGGTTGCTCTCAACGGGATCATTGGCATGGCTCGCGAATTTTCCTGGTGGCTGTAGACCCGATTCGTGCGTCTTGCCTATGAGATGAGAGTCAGGTCGCTGCAACGTCCGCTGGAACAGAGTCAGCGTTGCAAAGTTGGGAATATGAGGGCGGAACCAGATGTTTTCAATGGCCACTGAGAACCACAACCGACATACCAGGACAAATGAAAGCTGGTCACTTTTGGATGTGAGGTTATCGTATACGACAGACAGAAGTTCGGGCGGTAGACGAGCTACTGGAGGCATAAATGAGGCTTGAGCGCTCCACGCATCTGCATGCGACAGCATCACAAGATCTTCGTCAGCACTCCAGCTTGCATCAGAATCTGTCCGATCCACCTGCATCCTGTTCAACTTGCCCCCGGATAGTCGTGATACAATCGAGACTCCAGCTCTTGAAGGCTCCATGTCACCACTATCGCTGGCTGTAGAGCAATCATCGGTCTCACCTATGCCACTGCGCTCCGCCGCAGATTCGGCATCAAGATCTTCCTGTGTCACGCGGATTGGGACGACCATTGTATCGTAGGGCCCCGATGCTGGCAACACAGTATAGGAGCGACTCCACGGCCCGCAGTCGAACGATCACCAAGTGATACGGGCGGTGTGAGCTTGTCGTGAACACGAAGAAGACCGGTAAAATGCAGTACAAGCAAGGGAGGTTCGGACTGACAAAGCAACGGCCGTCGATGCAAACTGATTAGATATAATGAAGGATATGACCACCTTGTAAGCAAATAGTTGCCACTCTGTGGCTGGCGGTTCCAACGAAGTGTAAGGTAGGATGATGAGACAGACTAGAAATTAGGTAGTTGGTGAGGGCGGCAACAAATAACATAGATATTCTCCTAGCGGGTATGGCCTCATACGTCACTGAGTGCACCCTGCATAAAAGCTGCGCTCAACATGAGCCAATGGGTCTCGGATAAGGATTGTTTATATGGGATACGGGGCTCTCGGGGTCTATTTGCAAACTGAAATTATCACCCGTGGCGTTCTCCCGGTTCCTTGTCTCCAAATTGACGATGTAAAACATTAGATCCACTGCAGGGCCCATCCAGAACAGGAAAGACCTATGTTGACGCCATTCCTACTTCTGTTAAATAAACTAAAACAGAGTGGATACACAGAGTGACAAAACGAAACAATGGGAACCTCTATATATTGACAAGATTCAAGATAACCGGAAAAGCTTCTTGAGCAATGTAGATTGTAATAGAAGTTTCGTGGACTTGCGCTTATAACTACTGCTTAGCAACAGCAGCAAACACTGAGTAAGCCGTATGGGGGAGCAAAAGATTGACTAGGAACAAAATGATGGCACAGTTTTGGTAGTAAGTTTCATCCTGATCCATATTACACTGCCGACAGCTGTTTCAGCAGGGCATATAGAAGCTTAATACTGATTTGTTCTCATCTTGTGTATGCACACGAATACCGACTTACACAATAATAGGCAATCTGGCCGAGTTGGTCTAAGGCGTAAGATTAAGGTTCTTATCTCTTCGGAGGCGAGGGTTCGAATCCCTCGGTTGTCATTATTTTTTTTGTTTTGTTGCCGTCAACAGGATCGTAGCATATCAATTCCCAGCGCCTGGGGCGAACAACTGCTCACTAGCAACAGGCAATCTGGCCGAGTTGGTCTAAGGCGTAAGATTAAGGTTCTTATCTCTTCGGAGGCGAGGGTTCGAATCCCTCGGTTGTCACGATCTTTTTTTTTTCGCCAGTGACAAGCTTTGCAAGTCATATTCTAAAATAAATCATGGGTTTCCCAAAGCTCAAATATTGTGGCATACGTGATTTGACCGAACGTTGCCAAAAAGGCAGATTCAACTGGTATATATCGTCTAGCTGAACAGAAGCAAAAAAAAGAGCCCTACGTGGGGGTCGAACCCACAACCTTGTGATGACTTTTATCTCGTGTTTTTAGAACGAGGACTTAAGAGTCACACGCTCTACCGATTGAGCTAGCAAGGCTACTGTTGTATCTTTAGAGAATCGGGAACAATAAGAGGGGCGTTTCAACTATGTACATTTCAAGCTATGAGCGAGGGAGAAGCCTTCGCTCTAGCATAATGATCTAAGCTTACGGGCGACAGGGACTCTGGTGTTCTATTTTTGTTAGTAGCTATATTAATATGAACGGGCTCTTTTCTTGGGGTTGGCGCTGTAAGGTATCTTCAAGTTGCCGCTCGGATATGCGACAGATGTCAGTTTTGAAGCTCTTGTACCTTGAAACAACTCTCATCCTCTAGTTCTCAGCTGTCGTTGGGGCTACGTCGCTACACAAAACAATCATTTTCATCTGCTACAACATATCGCCTGCTGAGATAGATGAATAAATATTTATAATTGTTAAATGACTTCTAATGCTTCTGTTTCTTGCGACTATGTGTTGAATCGTCAAGAGCGGCTGTCGCAGCGGTCTTCTTCGTTCCTGGGAATGAGCCGGCTTTGATGTCGTTGTCTTCGTTGGAAATGCGACGCGACGGGTATTCAAACGACTGCCCCTCAAAAGCGTTTTGAGTGACGCGCGGTAATTCGGTGAAGTACGGATGAAGAAGAGCGTCGTTAGCTGTTATGCGTTTGGATGGATCGTATTCGAGAAGACTCGATAACAGCTCAAAAGCCAGACGGTTTGTCCAACCTGTTGAATGATACCACCCCTCGAGGTTAGGACTGTGCACTTTCATAGTCTGTAGAGAGTGATACTCGGGGTACTTTGCCAGAGAAGGCCACTTCTCTACGGTGGGAGTGCCGAGAATCTCAACAACTTTGTTGACTTGGCTCCGCTGGAACGGAACATTGCGCTTATTGTCTATTTTGGCCTCTTCTCCCTTGAATATAGGTCTCAGCGCAAGCAGTTCGGCAAAAATACAACCGACCGCCCACAAGTCAATGGCCGGGGTGTAATGGCGCGCACCGAACAGTAGTTCAGGAGCGCGATACCAGATGGTCACAACGACCTTGTCTCCGCTCCATAGTGACTGTAGAGGTTCTTTGAACAGGCGGGCGAGGCCCAAATCTCCAATCTTAACAACTCCGTCCGATGATACCATGATGTTCGCTGGCTTCAAATCTCGATGCAGAACCCAGTTCTGATGCAAATACGAAACACCGTTGAGAAGCTGCCACATGACCGACTTCACCGTTGATTCGGGCACTGCTCGACGCTCGGGATGGCAGTGGAAGTGTACGATTTGCAGTAGGTCGTGCTCGGCAAAGTCAAACACCATGTAGATGCTCTTATCTTCGAGGATGATTTCCACGAGCTTCGTGACGTTTTTGTGGTTGAGTTCGCGGCACAGTGCCATCTCACGACATGCTGATTGCGAGATACCCGTATAGTGCGTGACTTCGCCCTCTTTGTCGGCCTTAAACTTCTTGATGGCGCAAACGCGGGGTTCCGGCGTGCTCTTCGACTTCGCCTTGTACACTCGGCCATAGGTTCCCGACGCAATGTAACCAAGAATGTCGTACTTTGTCAGCACGCGCATGCGCTCGCGGTCCTTGCGCTGCTTATAAGAAGCCAGCGGGTTTGCTACTGTGGCCGGCATCGGTCTGTGTGGAGGTCGCACAGTGCCTGGTAAATTGTTAGGTCTCCGGAAACTGGGATTATCCCGATATGTGGGATGGGGTAGGCCGCCATTAGTCGGCAGCATCCCGGGCGAGTTCTGATTGTAGGTCCGAAAATATAACAAGTTACTAGGCAGAAGCGGGGGGAGGGCGGAGGAATATATATACAACAGGAGAGGCCTATCTGGCTATATGAAAGAAATTGTCGGTCCGTGGGTAATATGCAATGCAGTACCGCGTTACCACGGGAACATTGACAGCCAGGCAGCCAAAAGTGAGTTTCGACCCTCACGACTCGCCGCGCTTGTTCTTCTTTTTGGTCACCACCTTGAAAGCCGAGTTCCATCCATTGTTGGGCTCGACCTCGTCAGTGGTACTGGCACGCTGGAGAACATCGCTCCAATCTTCGCCAGATTTGTTCAGACGGTCGACGGCTGCACGGCGTGACAAAAACTCGTCGGCAAACCGACGGCCATCCATGGTAACAGAGTTGGAGTAAATAGTATCAGCAATGATCTCTTTAGAATCAGCAGATCCAGAGAGTGAAACGAGCATGCTGAGGAGCTCTGTGGGGTTTACGCCGGGGTTAAGTCCTGTAAGCGCCGATTTACACCACTGAAGGAACTCATCAGAAGGCGACGAAACTGGTCGCTGTACAGCTACAGGAGCCGTCACCTTCTTGATAACAGAAGGCGCGATAGGAGTAGATGTAATGGGTCCACCACTGGCACCAGCAAATGATACCTTGCGACCACCAGGTCCAACAGTCATCCAGGCACCACTACTATCTGTCGTAGCGTCCGTAATGGGAGCAGACACAATAGGACGAGGAGCCGACTTGCTTGGAGAAGCAGCATATCCACCACCAGAAAGAATATCTGCAGCGGTAGGAGCAGCCTTCTTCTTGATAGTAGCAGCTAATTGCTCCTCTCGCTGAATCTCAGCAAGGCTCTTCTTGGGCACAACAACCGGACTGTTGGTACCCCAAGTGGCCGTAGAGGGGAGCGATGGCTGAGCGACTGCGCTAGAAGGAGAGCTAAGACGTGCCGATAGCTGCTGGGCCGCCAGCTGCTGCTGCTCAATTGCAGCAAGCTTCTTACGCTCCTTCGCCTCGATTTCCTGGATCTCCTTTAGAGATAGAGGAGCAACCTTGGCGTCTTCCTTCTTAGCCCAGGGAGCAAGAACTGGTGCAGGAGCGACCTCAACTGTAGGCTCAAGAGGAGCCGTAGCTGAAAGTGTAATATGCTTTTCCGAGTCGGCAATATTCTCAGTTGAAGACGTGCTGAGAGGTTTCGTGGCCACATCAGATGGCTTTGTGGAATCGACAGAATCATCGACGGCAGAACGTTTCTCAGCTTTGACGGCTGTCTGGGGCTTAGCCGCAGATTTAGTCGCGGTAGCCTTCACAGCTTCGAGGACAACGGGTGCCCTCGAAGGGGTAGGCGAAGGAGCAGATGCATTGGTACTAGGAGGAGTGCCAATAACTCCAACCGATGACTTGGTATCTGCGATGGGTGATTCAACAGGTGCGTCCAATGGTTGGGCCGGCTGAGCTTCAGTCAGCACTGCCGTAGGGCCCTGAACGGATTGAACAGGTTCGATGGGACGAATCGACTGCGGGGTCACTGACTCAAACACAGCCTGTTGTTCTTTTCTGATGGGAGTCCCAGGAGCTGGAGATGACACTGTAGGGATATCAAGACGGGGAGAGTTGGACCAGAAGCTATCCTGCGCAAAAGGAGACTGGATGGATGGCACGTGAGGTTGCTGCATCCATGGAGATGCGATTTGAGGAGCAGGGCTGCTGAGACCAGGCCACGATCCATTGGGAGATGCAATACCAGATGAAGGCTGCTGCATATGAAGAGCAGAAGCAAACGGTTGTTGAAGAGACTGCTGACCCTGAAGTTGGTGGAGATCTATAAAACTGGGTGGAGGTACCGGACGCGCGGGTGGCACCGGCACTAGGAAGGGATCGACAAAATTGTTAACATGGGCCTTGTAGTCTTGAAGACGAACGTATTCAGTCTCCTCGGCCCGACGAATCAACAGGTCGTCAGACAACCAGTTTCCTTCATACCATTCATGCATAGTGCGACCAGGAAAAGGGCCACGCTCTACACCAGCGGGATCACGGTAGATCCACTGAGCAAGGTCGGGTCCAACCAGTTGCATCTGTGGAGGAATGGTAAGTCCTGGTGGAGGTGTTGCTGTAGTAGTAATACCCTTGCTAAGAGGGGAGCTGAAAAGATCAGGCTGCTTGGGTGCCAGCTTCATTGAGTTCACCAGAGGGTTAAGAGAAGCAACAGATGATCCGTTGCTCGAAAGAGATCCAAATGGGCTCCACTGGTCAACTGAATTGGAGGTCGGGGTCATGAGGTTGGCCAGACGGGAGCCACTGCCCTGTTGGCCACCTGGAACGAGGGACGAAGGCTCCACGCCACTTTCAGTAGCAGCACTAGATGCCTCGATAGTCGCCTCTAAAGCCTCTTGAGCGGCAGGGTCCAATGATAGAGGACCCATCGCTGAGCGAACGTAGTATCCACCAACTCTATAGCGGCCAACAGGTGCTCTCGCAGAAGCAGGAACAGCGAAAGAGCCCATTGGTTGTGAGGCCTCCGGTACGGTGGTTGAGCTGAGCGGATTGAGATCGTCAAGTTTCTGAACTTCGAGAAGTTGCACGCTGCTATTGAATGCACTGTAGTCAGCCAACTGCGCTGGCGTCATGTTCTTCCATATCTCCAGTAACTCTTCAGGAGTGTACTTGCGACCAGTCTCATTGGTTCGAATTTCAGCACGAGACCTCGATTTTGGAGCGTCTTTGGGTCCCACAGGTTCCAAAGACTCTACGGGATTCACAGGCTCCGGTGATGGATGATCAGAGGTCTGGGAAGGCCGAGAGTGGGGCTTGGTGCTACTGCCAGAGGAAGCTGGTCGCGACGAAGGCTTCTTCGATAGGATTCCTGAACCACCCGTTGCTGCGCTAAGAGCAAATACACCCCCTCCATTAGTCGTCTTGCTTCGTGAAGTGGTGTTTGGAGTGAGAGCCACAGAACCCTTTGATCGAGATCCTGGAGATGTCCCTTCGTTCGTCTGAGTCTTTGTTACACCAGCAGCCACTCCAGACCACGGAACAGTGGCCTTGGAGGGGTCTGCAGGAGGTTCTGGCTGCGTCGTGTGACGGTCGTCGGCCAAGATCTTAGATCCGGATATGAGTCGAGCCCTGATGTTAGTAAACAGCTCCAAACATTGAGAAAGGCAGATAGAAGAACATAAAACATAGCACGGTATCACAAGTGTCCAAACAGCAGAGAGAGGCACCTGTTGCTCTTACTATAGACAGTTTCATCCTCACAGTAGTGATGTGCAACAGAGGAGGGAGTCTCTTACCATTCAGAGCCATTAGTTAGAGAGGCAGACTTCGACATTTTACAATGGACGAGTATGAAAACGAATACGACTACAATAAAGTGCCGATACAGTAGTCGATAGGACAAATAGGGGAATATACAGGCGTATTAGAGATGCGGATGAGAGCAGTTGATCGCAATTGTGAGTGGGCCTACACTTTTTTTCATACTGTGGAGAAACTTCCGGGTAAACGGACTCGCGACTTGTTCGCGAATGGCCGTTGGTCATCGCGAAGAATTGATCTACTCTGCTAAATCTAACAATTTTTAGGACTATTGAGAAGATATTAAAGCTCAATTGATTGAAGTTTCAACGGTTGACAGCAGCGAACCTTCGGCGAAGAGCGATCAGGTATATGTGCCCTTGCCCTACACACAACTATCCAAGCGGAGAGCTTCACGAACTTGATTTCATGTATTTATTGGGATGAATGGTGAGCCTGTGGCCAAGAAGGCTCGTTTACAGGAAAATCCAACAGAAACTAGAGACAAGACTGAAAATGGTGGATCTAAGATTGACTCCGATCCGGTAGACGATGTTGCTGAAGAGGAGGGAGAGATTACAGACGAGGTACTACCTGAGGAATCTGCATCTACTCTAAATGACGACATTCGCAACACTTTGTATCTAGATACAGTTGATAGATCACGACTTGATTTCGACTTCGAAAAACTGTGTAGCGTATCATTGTCCAACGTCAATGTGTACGCATGCCTGACATGCGGCAAGTACTTCCAGGGTCGAGGCAAGTCTTCGCACGCCTATTTCCACAGCGTTGATGTAGATCACCACGTCTACATCAACCTACAGACATTGAGGGTATATGTGCTTCCTGAAGGATATGAAGTTGAATCGAAATCTTTAGACGACATCAAGTTCGTCATTGAACCGAAGTACAGTCGGGATCAAATTGCGCGCCTTGACGCGGAGCCCACAGAATCAGTCGACTTGCTGCATCGACCATATACACCTGGATTCGTCGGAATCAACAATATTAAGGAGAATGACTATGCCAACGTGGTCATTCAGACGATTGCACACGTGTCGCAAATTCGAGACTTCTTTCTCTTAGACACAGAACATAAACCGTCGGATAACGAGCTTGTTCGGAGGCTTGGCATTCTTGTTCGCAAGCTATGGAACCCAAAAGCATTTCGTGCCCATGTGTCACCACATGAGCTTCTGCAAAACGTTACTCTTGTGTCGCATAAGCGATTCACGCCTATCAAGCAGGCTGACCCTTTCGCATTTCTCATTTGGCTACTTAACACTTTACACATCGCTCTTGGTGGGTCTAAAAAGCCCGTTGCTGCTTCAGCTCCTAAAACAAGCATTGTTCACAAGGTGTTTCAGGGAAGGCTCAATGTACAGCAGCAAAAGGTAGCACGGGGCACAACAGGCGAAGGAAGAACGGCCCATTTCGAGCTGTCGGATGATATCGAGTCCTTTGAAGTCCCTTTTCTATGCCTCTCTCTCGACCTGCCGCCAGCCCCTCTATTTCAGGATCACCTTGAAGGTGGTGTTGTGATTCCCCAAGTGAGCCTGACATCTCTTCTTTCTAAATACGATGGAATCACTGTCCACGAGTTGGCAGGAGTGCGCAAGCGCTACAAGATTGTGGATTTGCCAGACGTTCTCCTGTTTCATATCCAGCGCATTTCCAAAAATAAAATCTCCGGCCAGGATGAGCGTAACCCGACAGTTGTTAGCTTTCCAAGCCTGGGACTTGACATGTCGCCATATGTTATGGCAGACTCTAAGCAGCCTATGCTCTACCGGCTCATAGCCAACATTGTTTGTGAATGGACGGACTCGAACCGGCCCCGATGGCGGGTCCAGCTACTCGACAAGTCTAGAGGGTCTTGGGTGGAGATAGAGAACCTCATTAAGGAACAGGTTCAACGGGAGCTGCTTCTTTTGTCGGAGAGTTACATCCAAGTGTGGGAACGAGCCTAATGCTTCATAGAAACCTTGTAAATTATCTATTGCAAACGGCACTATGCGCCGTGTAATAAAGCTTGTATCAACAAGATTCTGTACATGTCGTTTAAATCATCAGATGCTGTATCTGCGTTCGCTGCTGAACAAGGGTTCGCTGTCTCCGTTTCTACAGACCCATGCGCTTCTCCAGTTCAGAGTGGATATCAACGTTGGAGACGGGTCCCTTGTACACATCTTCCCAGTCGATAGCATCCGAGCGATTGGCTAGAATGTCTTGGTGAACTGAGGTCGTGGCAGTTCCGTGCAGGGAAACGGGAGCCACTGTCGACTCCTTGACAATCTGCATTTCCATGGCTCGTCGAATAGGCTCACCAGCTCCGTAGACTTGACGGTAAGTGCCGAGACGAAAGTCAAGCTGCTGATCTTCCCACTTTTCCAGACGCGCCTGGAGTGGGTGCTGTCCATTGATCTCCTGAGCCACGTTTCGAGAACCGCCTTCGCGAAGCTTGTCGTGGAGTGAAGGTGCACTGGGAGCTCCAGCTCCGTAGGAGTCTACTGTCGAGACCGAGTTCACGGCACCACTACCCGGAACAAATTGCAGAGACTGTGTTAGGAATTGGCCTACATCGCGCTGGCAATAGTCCTTACCATTGTGACCTAAGAAGTGTGGATTATAAGACGAGGCACGGAGGAGGCGAATGTCAATTATAAGGATGCGTCACGTGACTCAAAGACTTCATACGATTGACGAACATTCAAATTGCCTACTAACGAAAATATGTAGATGGATGAAATATAAACAGAAAAGTTTCTATTAATCATTATTTGTAAAGTGTAGATGCAATTTATTGTACAGATGATTAAGCCATCATACTGGTGGCCTATTTGGTGCAAATGTGATAGGGCTGTAGCTGAGCAGGAAGCACTTTGCTGGGACTACCTATGAGCGGGTCAGCACCAGTGATCGTCTTTGGAAAAGCGATAACGTCGCGGATTGACGAAGTTCCGCATAGCATGGCAGTCAGACGATCAAATCCAATAGCCAATCCAGCGTGGGGAGGGCAGCCCGTAGCGAAGGCTTCAAGCAGGTGACCAAATAGCTTCCGGGAGTTTTGTATCTCGAGGACCTCGTCAAAAATATACAGTTGAAGGTCGACATCATGAACACGAGTGCTACCACCACCAACTTCCACTCCATTTATGACAAGGTCGTAGTGTTGACCGCGGGCTTTGAGTGGAGCAGTTGCTAGCAGATGGTAGTCCTCAGTGTTAACCATTGTGAACGGATGGTGAGTAGCCACAGCACTTCTGCGGTCGTAAGAAGGATATAAGTCACCTTCCTTTGTCGTATCTGCAGGATTAAACAGAGGAAAGTCTACAACCCAGCATGCAACAAAATCATTGTCTCCGACAGGCGTTCCATCTGGTTTCAGGCGACGATATTTGTCAGGAAACGCTTCTACGGCCAACTGACGCAGTCTTCCCAGAGGTGTAGGATTCTCGTAAGACATCTGCTGTCGACTTGCAAAGGCGACAATGTCTCCTGATTGCAGCTGCAGTTTATCAACGAGACCGTCTACATTTTTGACTTCCGAGATTCGTGCCAGGTCAGCAATAACGGCCGACGCATCGTCACGGCTCTGCACTGCGTACACGTAGGGTTGTCTCCCTTTATACTTACTGGCATCAGACAGAATGTCGACCGCCTCTGACTGGGTCATCTCCGCATTGAATGCCACGTCCTTTAATACAACAGCTTCAAGAATAGGGAACTCTGGATTCTCAGTCGCTGTAGCAAATTCCGAAAGATCAGTAATCTCAATCGACGACCTCAAATCTGGCTTGTCGATGCCGTATTTCGAAATAGCCTCTTCATAGGTGAGATGAGAAAAGGCCACAGACTTCGCCGGCACAACACTCTGAAAGCCCTCTAAGGTATATAATCCGACTGGAGCTACGCTCGTTCCCGCAGTAGTGAAAAGACTTTTAATAACGTGTTCCACAACGTCGCGCACATCGTGCCCGTTGGCAAAACTCATCTCGAGATCCAGCTGGGTAAACTCGGGCTGTCTGTCAGCACGCAGGTCTTCATCTCGAAAGCATTTTGCTATCTGATAGTAGCGATGGATACCCGACGCCATCAGCAATTGCTTGTACTGTTGCGGACTCTGAGGTAGAGCGTACATGTGGTTCTTTTTCCGGGTGGGAACTAGAAATTCACTGGCCCCCTCTGGGGTAGACTTGAACAACAGAGGTGTCTCGACCTCTGTGAACCCAAGGTTTTCTAGAACAAGGCGACACTCTCGTAAGAATTTAGCACGCTGACGCAGATTGTGCTGGAATTGAGGCTGTCGCAACTGAATATACCGATACTCAGGGGGCCAGTCCTTCGTTCCTGACGTGAGATGAGATCCAACAATGCTGGAGTCGTTGACAACAGTCACAGCAGTAACTGCCAGATCCGATGTTCCTGATTCATTAGCTTCAACGTTGCCGGTGACAACGACAGCGCTCTCTGCTTTAAGTGAGCGGATCAATGGAGGCTCATTACGATCTACAAGTTGGATGATATCGCCATTGTGGTCACGAAGCCTGCCAAACACCAGCCCTTTGGACATTTTCTTTGGTTTCCGATCAATCCAACCTGTGAAAATGGCATTAGACAGCTTGGATCCTTGTTGGATATCACGTACACATGCAGTGGGCCGACTGAACTCGACTATGTTAGCAGATGTCAAGGATATTACCAGCATCAAACAACGTACATTTTGGAATAGTCGTAGCACGCTCAGGAAGCTTTCTTGGCTTTAAAGAATAATGGCGGCTACCACGGAGACCAACCATGAGTCGCGGCCTCAGTACCGTATGTATGGCCCATCTCAGCATACTGAGTAGCTGGTAGAAAAGTGTGTCGCGCCATGAGTTCGGTTAATCGACTGAGAAAAGCAAGACTGATGTACTGTAAGGAGGTAACGATTACCCTTTTCGTTATACAAGGCACTATGGCCGAGTGGTTAAGGCGAAAGATTAGAAATCTTTTGGGATTTCCCGCGCAGGTTCGAGTCCTGCTGGTGTCGTCATTTTTTTTTTGCATTTTTGTTCGAACAGAGCTTCTACATCAAAGTAGGCAAAACAAAGTAAACCGTTTGATGAAAGATAAATCCCCTGTTAGTGGTTTGCCCGTCTAGATCAATCGTGGTCTGTGCTTGTTAGGCTGCGCTGCTAAACTGAGCCTTGCATGAATTAAGAATCCACTGCATGCATTCATCTGGATCTGAGCCTCGCACTTAATTGTTTGCCGACGACTTTTGGACAATCAGCTCCAGCAATTCTGGCGTGTGAGCTTCTGGGCGCACCATGGGCACCACAAACTCCAAGTTGGAGTTCAAGTCGCACATTTTCCGGCTATTTGAGGTGGCGGATATCCCTGCTGATGACACTTACTGGATTAAGGTGAGTGAACACGTCAAAGCAAGACTCTATTCTAACGCAGTTCTGGCAACAGCCCAATTTGGCCAACGATGTATTCACGCTATTGACGGTTTCAGACATTCGCAAGACTCGGGATACTCATCCTGAAAACCTCGAGGCCCTGCTTCTTGCTGTCAGTTCTCGACTCATATACTTATGGCGCAGCCCGTCATTCCCGCACCCCGAGCTTGCGCCCGTTAACGAGCTTCTCAATTGTATACGTCTCTTGACGCGTATATTGCCATTTATATATGAGCAGGACGATCCCACGTGGCGTGCTTGGGAGTCGCGGTTCTTCTGGGCCAAGCGACGCACTCGCCAGCGAGATGAGAACGATACCGACGAGTTTGTTGAGGCCCGTCCTCTTGCTGAAGAACTCATAGATCTAGGACTCGACCTGCTCTTCTGCCCCGGATTCACTGTTCCTGCGTCGGTCAAGTCACCTACTTCAAGTACTACTCAGGTCAACCGCTCTGTTGAATCTCGATCCTATGCCATTTGGGAGACAGGCGTGGGCTGCACAACTCCTTTACCGATTTCACATGATGTCCAGTCCAACAGAGTTGAGATTCTAAGGTTTTTACTGACGCTGGCGTCAGACTGCATGTACCAACCTCTGGCATCTGTGGCTACGTCTGGATCACGGTATCTCACGTACATGGTTACGAAAGCTGACAAGCGCCTCACTATGGCAGTTTTGTGTTCTCTTCTCAACACTACACTCAAGTACAGTCCAGGATGGAAGGTACCTTACGACCATGTTTTGATTGCTGACAGAAATCGCCAACTTGTAATCCACTCGCTGCAACTGCTTGCTGTATTCCTGGTATACCCCGTTCCAGATGGTGAATCCCCAGCCACGAACTGGTACAGGCACTATCTATCGAAGATCCACCGCCAGCAGGACATTCAGTTCATTGCTGACGCAATGGTAAAGCTTATGTCACAGCCTATCCAGGCGTCTGCGTCATACCTCCCAGGAAGCCAGGCGGAAGTGCACTGGATCACCGAGCTAACGATTCTGTTCTGGGAACTGTGCCAATGCAACCGCAAGTTCAAGGCGTATCTCATCACATCTAATTGCGCGCACGACTTTGTCGTTCTACTCCTTATCTACATCCACGAAAGGCACAGTGACCCTTCTAAGGAGAGCTTTGTCCGTGTCTGCGCCTATACGTTGCTGCATCTCACCAGCGAGGCACAGTTTGCTGCATCTCTTGGGAAGCGCTTCGAGGGTCAAAAGAGTCTTCCAACCAATCTGAAGTTATCGTACTTTAACGGCTCGTACGCCGATTACTTGATCATTCAGCTCACTCAAACCATTAATACGCTGAATGATACAATGGGGAACCTTGTCACGACTCTTCTCGACATCATTTATAATATTTCTCCCTATGTGACAAGCATCTCATACACAGCTGCATCAAACCTCATCCAGCTGTTTGGTGTTTTGTCCTCTTCAGTTTCCGGAATCCTACAAGCTGGTACCTCCAGACAGGCTCCTCCTGCGCTGTTATTCATCAGACAGCTAACCAGTGCCATGCACCTTATGATCCAATGCGGGTTTCGCAGTAACCGAAACTTGCTATTTGTGATGCTGCGCAACGATGTCAAGTTCAAGACGTTTAGTGACATCCTCGTCCAGCTCACGGGCGCGGACTCTGTGTTTGTCATCAGCGATGAGGAGAAGGACGAACCACAGTCAAGCCTCTCCGCAAAGGCCAAGGGCAAACAGGCAACTGGACGCGGTAACAATCCAACAGAATCAAAGTCAGACACACCTCTAGTTACTCAGGCTACAAGCGTTTACTCGGTTGTCAGCCCAATTGTGGGTATCCTGGAGCACCTCAAAACGGCCATACCGTACTCACAGTACTTTTCAAGTGGTGGAAGCTTAGATCAGGCCGCTGATACCAAGATGCAACCACACGTTGTGATTGAGAGTATTGGCAACATCGCATCGGTTCCTGGAATCGATCTTGATCCTGCTACTAACGAAACTCAAGGATTTGAGCCAGTCAAGTTCACCTGGACGGGAACTTCACTAGGCTGGTACGAAAGCGTCCTGTGGGGAAGCATTTATCAAAATGAGGGCCAGATGATGGGGCCTGCAGTACATGACGCTGCCAGTCTTGTCACACCATCGCGCATCATGAATGTCGGCGTGTGGAACGGGACTCACGTCAAGTTGTTCCGAGTGCAGCAGACTAATATGAAGGGTCCTACAAAACTACATCAGGCTTTCGATGCCGTGACAGATTCGATGGTTCAACAGTTTGGACAGCTCACAAGCTCGCGGAGTAATGTCAGCGACCGTAATAGCAGCGAGCAGTGACTGAAGTGTCTGTTGTTTGTAACTGGAAAAATGCATCATTATTCATGTCTATTTCATCGCCGGCGACTTCCCTTTTTCTTCTGAACGAGCTCAAATCCATCATCGTCGATTATGGGCTCTGATGGCTGCGACTGTTCTTGCTCAACGTCCATCTGCATTTCGGTGTCGCCCTCGTCATCGACATCGTCGTCTTCATCATCGTCTTCATCGTCGTCTTCATCACCATTAGCAGACTGCACCTTGATAGTCGGAGCAACGTAACCTCTAGACTTCTTCAGAGCTTCCTTCTCGGTGTATTTTTGGTAGAGTGCGTCGACATTTTCAAAGTTACCTTCGGAACATTCCTTGTACAGCTTGATGACCTCGACAGCAATAGGCAGAGCAGTGTCATCCTCAATAACAACGCCAAACTCGTCCTCCATAATACCTAATAGACGGTCTTCAATATCGTTGGAGTCCACGTAGTTGCTCTGTTCAAATAAGTCAACTACAGTACCAACCATCCAGTCGCGTTTGTCTGCACTCTCAGGGCCTCCCCACTGGTTGACGACGGCTGTTTCGAGGTTCTCCCACTTGTAAATGGCCATGCAGGCACCAAGCTCAAAGCGCTTCCATTGTTTCTCGTCGGCCAATACGAGGTTAGGAGCGTTGGTTACCTCAACAGTGGCAAAGGGCTCCGTCATGGTTGAAATGGATGAAAGATAGATGATCTGGGGCCCGAGTCCGAATTTTTTTAGTCCCTGCATCGCACGGCTGCAGCCAGGTATAGTGGGGGGATACCACTAGAATGACATGAACGCATTAACAGAGAGAGGAAGAGCTGTAAATGAAGGCAAAAGAGTCGAGTCGAAGTACATAAGAAGTGACATGATGGAAATAGTCGTTGAAGTGGTATGCGAGTTGTCTCGGGTAGCCGCCTATGGGATCAGTGGGGTGAAGTGGATAGCCAATGAGAACGTTTGTATTTGGATCAACCTATAATAAATCTACTTCACGACTGGATCTGCACTTGAGCACAAAATTTAGAGAAAACTAGAGCATCTGAGACCACTTCGTCCTGTAGATGTCAGCTCTAATTGCAGTACACGTCAGTTTAGCTCCGTGGCACCAAATGGACCTAGCCCTGGGATGAGGGGGATCGCGGTATCAGGGCGTTTATTTTCAATTACTGGCCAGCTTTCTACTCGTGTATCTATATATCCACATGGTAATTCGAATCCGATCTCTGTTATAGCTTAAACGAGGACCTCGACTCAATTGATCCCCCTCAACTCTACTGCTTCCCCGCTTTATAAGCTGTTGCTCGTTACAGGGCAAGGGTTGATACGCCAGACCTCCTTTTGTATCTCATTTAAGTTACTCCTGATCTATTGGACGTTGCCAGCTACAAGCACCATTTGTAGCGGTAAACACGGCGAAAGCAGTCTGAAACACAGGGACTCAGGCAAGCAAGGCATTGTCTCAAGGTGCTGAACATGAACTCGGGGAATCAGAAGATCGAGCGTGCCATTCGCGCTTTTCAAGAGAAGCGTCCTCTCCCCCAGGTGGATATCACTGTGCACCAGGGAGAGGATGGCAAGATCCTGTCGACACGAGAGCGTAACGTCAAGACTGTCCCGGCTCCTCCATCGCGTATTCCCACCGATGATGAGCTATTTGTCGCGGGTACCGAGCCTAAGAAGCCTAATCTCAAGTTCCTCAAAGATCATCTGTTTCGAGAGGGACGACTCAGTGAAAAGCAAGCCATCTATATTATCAACGAGGCGACGAAGCTCATCATGGCCGAGCCCACACTGCTGGATATCGATCCACCCGTCACCATGTGCGGAGATATTCACGGCCAGTACTACGATCTGATGAAACTGTTTGAAGTAGGCGGAGAGCCTGGCGATACTAAGTACCTATTTTTGGGAGACTATGTTGATCGTGGCTACTTCTCAATTGAATGCGTGCTGTATCTATGGTCCCTCAAGCTCTGGTATCCGGATTCGATGTTCTTCCTACGAGGCAACCATGAGTGCCGCCATCTTACAGACTACTTCACGTTCAAGCTCGAGTGCAAGTACAAGTACAGTCTCAAAGTGTATGATGCGTGTATGATGTCGTTTTGCACTTTGCCATTGGCAGCCGTTGTAAACAAGCAATTTTTCTGTGTTCATGGAGGTCTGTCTCCCGAGCTGCACACTCTTGACGACGTGCGCAATTTGGATCGATTCCGTGAACCGCCAACACACGGACTTATGTGTGATCTGCTGTGGGCAGATCCTATTGAAGATTTTGGCGAAGAGGATGATCTGGGATCTTCCAACGCTCGCAACTTTGTGCACAATAATGTGCGTGGGTGCTCATACTTTTACACGTACACGGCCGCCTGCGCGTTTCTCGCTCGCAACAACCTGCTATCTGTCATCCGCGCCCACGAGGCGCAGGATGCTGGCTACCGTGCTTATCAGCAGGCCAAATCAACTGGATTCCCGGCGGTGATGACGATTTTCTCTGCACCCAACTACCTCGACGCCTACAACAACAAAGCAGCTGTTGTCAAGTACGAGAACAATGTGCTCAATATCCGGCAGTTTAAGGCGTCGCCTCATCCATACTGGCTCCCCAACTTTATGGACATTTTCACATGGTCTCTTCCATTTGTGGGCGAGAAGATCACCGACATGCTTATATCTATTCTCAATATCTGTACGAAGGAGGAGCTGGAGGAGGACACGGAACAGTTTATTGGACATTCGACTGATGCAGGTACGCCACAGAGCAGTCATCGTGGTTCCACACCCCCGCGGTCTCCGCGCGCCTCTCGTGCGTCCAGTGGAGGAGTGCCGCCTGTGTACGAGGAGGACGAGGAAGAGGCCGACAAGGAAGACGTGGAGCTACCAGATGCGGCTCCCGGAATGGAAGAGCCACGCCGGGACCGGTTCAAGAACAAGATCATTGCTATTGGACGACTTTCGCGAATGTTCCAGGTACTGCGTCAGGAATCCGAGAGTGTCAGCGAGTTCAAAGCCACAACGGGCACCAAGCTGCCTACCGGTACGTTGATGCTTGGAGCCGAGGGTATTCGACAGGCAATTACATCGTTTGATGAGGCGCGACGCGTGGATCTTATCAACGAGCAGCTGCCGCCGACGGCTGATGAGAAGGCTGAAAGTGATGAGAAGCAGCGTAAGGAGGCACTGAGTCGGGCCATGAAGGAAGCGGACCAAGACGTTCACATTCAGCAGCTAGCGCGCCGTCTGAGCTTCAGATAAGTTAGGCAACCATTGTGCGGATTAGCAAATTTCGTGGTTGTTGGAACCTGTTCGGGCTTGCACACTGTAGAGGAGACTCATTTGGGCTCCGCTAGACCATTATGTTGTTATGAACACTCATAACACGCAGTACAGTCCCCAAGCAACAACCGCTAACTGGGACGGTTTCTTTGTATGAGTTGGGTCTTCAAGCAGCGCTAGCGTGCTAATGCGCGCCGGAGGGTTCCCAGCTCAGTTTGGCTAGTTGGTGGATCCCAGTGCATGCGTTACTGCTGTTGAAACAGCACCAAACAGGCAATGTCTCACTAGCTGTGGGTTGCAGTGTGCCTAGGCGGGATGGCAGGGATTGAGCGGCAGCGTCAATTCTTTAGACGGCAGCTTATGTGCAGCTTGGGAAGCTTGGCCACGGGCTAGCGGCGGCTCCTCAGCATACCCGGAGAGACTCAATTGAGTTGTCCGTGACGCGCGTGCGCGGGAGGACCTGCATGAGTAGGAGAATAAGATCTAATGCTGGATGGGGACGAGCGGAGCATTATTTAGGAAACCTAGCGGGCCTAACGGTTTGTATAGCTGCATGCATTTATCAAAGGCGAGATGTTAAATTTTTTTCTGCACATAGTTGAAGTGGTTGAAGCATTTTTCTTGGCTGGGTGGAGATGGACCCTGGCAACCGACGGACCGCAGCAGCCGTAAGCAGCCGAGGAGAATTGATCGAGAGGGCAAAAAGTCGCTGTTTACAGTGGGAGGTGGGGATCGTCATAGATCAGCGTAAGTAAACAATGGGATTCCAAGCATTGGCCGCAAGAGAGGCCCCACTAGCAGGTGGGTCAGTTGCGGATGGAACGAACGTTGCACGACCGCCGGTCAACACCCGTGCTGTCATTGGGCAGCACCTCATTAATCTCTCTAGCAGTGGCCCCGCCGTTGGTCAAACACTAATTTGGCGACGCGTGGGAATTTAAGTTCCCATTGTGGAGGAATTTTCCATGTCATCATTACTTTTCCTACGCAGCCAGCTGGCTGGGGACCCTGACCGTATCCTCGGCGGGCCCTGAGTGCCACTAGTGTCTGGGTCGGGTTGTCTACTATGACACGTCTATCCGGATTCAGTCATCATAACAGCAGGTCAAACAACCGCGGATTCGGTAAATACGACACCCGATGGCTCGCCGCTGTGGCAGTTGTGTATTAGCAAGGTTTTGGCGATACTTCGCTAAATATTTCTTTTTGGACCGGCGATGCGCACATTCCGCAGCCAAGTTCAGTGCGGTTAGTGAACCGCGCGCCCAAATGCTAGAAACTCAATTGGACGTGGCGCGTCTCTGCAATGCGTGGGGCCGCGCGACCCACTGCTAAAGGCGTCGCGGTTACTTCAAAGTACAATGTCATTTTGAATCCCGCCAAATCGCGCCCTTTTGTCGCCTACACTCATCTTGTATACACCCCCGTATTACCCGTACTTACAAGTGTTTACGTGCAGACGTCCCCAGCAGATCTTCGCCTATCGAGCACACCATGCACCGAACCGCGTCAATCTCTTGCCATTCTCAGCCCTATAAGTCCGCCCTGTAAGGCACATATATGCACCTCGTCCTATTGTGCAGCCGCGGGCACCCTCGACGAATAGTCGGTGAGCAGCTGCCCGCTGCACGAGACCTGCTAGTATATCATGACACCTGCGTCCGTGCACTAACTCTCCATCTTAGCTGCCTGTCCGCTTGCTTCTCGATCCCTTTTTTGATTCTGGCTCGCTTTCGAACTGCTTCATGTTATTGCTCCACTGACAAATGGCCTCTGCTTCGTCTCCACCCTCGTGGTGGTCATACACTCCGCTGCGCATCGCCATTATTGTCATTGTATGTCTCGTCGCGCTACTCGTGGCTGTTGTGGCAACTTCTGTTATTGTCTACATGAGAGCACGCGCCCGCGCTCTACGCCTGCCAACATCTGCAGATCTAGAGAGTAAGCTCCAAACACCAGTCTCGCCGCTTGACCGACGCAGTTCGGTGAGTTTTGAGGTCGACCGCCTTCCCGACATCTCCGACGTCCCACGCGCCTACACTTCGCGACCCAGCGCACTTACTTCTAAACGAGCCTTGGTCTCATCACTCCGCGAAGCCACAGCCGAGTCGGCAAGAGAAGCCAGATTCTCGACGGGTACCGATTCCCATGACATTCGCGAAGTCCTACGCGGTATCACCACGCCGCCAGCCCCATCGGCTCACATTGATGCTCCAGTGTTAGAGCACGCTGACGGACCAGTACTTGCTGCTCCTCCTAGTTCTACCCCTCTGCTACATCTAGATTTGGATGACGATCCTCTAGATGCACTGTCACCCTCGAGCCCCACGCGATCGCGTTCCTTCAAGTCGCGAGTCTCTGCTCGGGCATCGAGTTCCTCCAAACCAGGCTCTGACTCCAGCTATGCGCACAGCAGAGATGCTAGTGCCGTTAACTTCCTCAGCGATCGTGCGCCAGACTCGGAAACGCTTGCCAGTTTACGGCGCCCGAGTCTCACGTCGCCAAGCATCCGCCGCAGTGGCCTGCTCATTAACAGCATGGCACCGTCCGGCTCGATGCCATCATTGGCACAGCACGCCGACGAGTCGTTTAGCGTTGATTTGGATGAGTCGTCGACGTCTGCCGTCATGACTCCTACACACAGACCCATTCCGCGTCATTCAACGCCTCTGAATGCCGCCCATGTTGATGCACTGACGCCAGAAACTGCACCGGCAGCATTGACGGTAACCTCCAAAGCTCAGTTCGGATCTGTGGCTCGACGCTCGACCAAGTCGAGTCCTGGAGTGCTGACTCCAGACCAGGAGAACTTTCCCATGTCTTCGCAAACGCCCTCTGACCAGCCAAGCCCAGACGTTCATTCGCTCTTCTCGGCATCACCAGCTTCGGCATCCACATCATGGGAACACCCGTCAGTATCTTACTCAAAGCTTATACAGGCCCCTGAGGTCGTGAAGGTCAAGAGCCCCACTCTGACTTTAACGCCCGAGATCTCAACGCACATCTACAGCGTGGAACGCGTAGTTGTTGCAGATATTGGCCGTCCTCGCAAATCCGCCGATCTTGAGGATTCGGCCGATCTTGTGTTTGGCAAGGCCATAACGACCGAAGATTTTAACTTTGACTCGTTCAAACACGTCGCTACACACAAGCCCCAATTGTCGCTACCTTCTCCAGATGCCATGAATTTCCGTGATGCTTTCGCTGACTTTGAAGTGTCGCCAGTCGTGGCCCATTCCCAGAAGCCAGCTGAGCCCGCGGCTACCAATGCGCACTCGCTGAGTTTGCGATCCAAAACATCAATGACCTCTTCGTCCATTTCAACAGATTCAGATGGCTACTCCCCCAACATGAGCAGTTACCACACAATCGATGAGTACTTCAAGGACTTCTCGACTGTTGCTCCGGCTTCAATATTCAGCGACAAGCACTTGTCCCACCTGTCCCATCTATCACATCTTTCCCGTCTCTCTCTCGAAGGATCAGACGGTAAGCGACGACACCCTTACGACTTGGAACTGGAGATCATTGGCTCCTTCTACTAATATCCACCCTCCTTAATTGAACGACGTTACGACCTCTTTTTTTTTGAAACCAGAGCTGCCTGCAAGCAGCGGTAATTTTCTGTAGCCTTAATGAATCTTCTTATCCAGACTCCGAATTTTGTTTCATCCGGTCTCAAGGCAATTAATTGTGTAGTTGCATTACTATTAACATGGGTCTTCGGCCTTGTTGTACAAGAGGTTTGTAGTCTCATTTTTTGACCAGCTAGTCGACTCTTCTCCACTTGGAGTTCTCCTCTTGACTATCATTTTGTTCTTCACCATCTGACTCGTCTCGGTCTCGACGCTGGCCTACCACAACATCCTCATCAACCGGGACCTCGAGTCCCGCGGGGGTGGGGCCATCACCAGGTTCCGAATCAATGACAATCTCATCGTCGGCTTGTCCCGTCTGTAAGCTATCACTAGTGATCCATCCATTGTTGTCAATGTCGAACCCAGCTTCATTGTCGCCAGCATCTTCGTCTGAATCATTGTCAGGGTGCAGAGCAGAGCATTCGCTGAGCGCGTTATACAACGGCTGGGTCTCCATTGTATCAGCCAGCTCAACACTCAATTCAACCAAATCGTCGCTCTCATCCTTGCCTAACAACGCTGGTGATTCGACCTGTAAATACACAGAAGCTCCACCGCTCTGAATGGCGTGGAGCGTGATACATGGATACGGAATGGATAGACCTGTTTTCGAGTCCGGGAACCACAGTGAAACGCTTCTTCAAGTTAGCAAACCCCGAACAATCGTCTTAGTAACATACGACGAAGACACATAGATGTCTGCCTTCAGCTTGCTGGCCTCACCAACCTGCGGCAACGGCACCGAAGACTCGACCATGGCAGAGGCCGATTTGAAGTACAGCACAGGTGTCTCTTCCAACGAGAAGCTCGCTGGAGTATACGACTGGTGCTCTGCCAGCAGAACAAAGTCTGTGTCAGTTGGCGCCTCGTTCAGCACCGTCACCGTCGTGTACACCATGGAGCACCAAGTAGTAATATCCTAATGGAAGGAGGCAGTTGGCAATTGTCGAAATAACGGGGATTCACGTGCAGGAAAAACAAAAAAATTATGACAACTGTGGGATTCGAACCCACGCCTCTTACGAGATTCGAAACCGCGCTTTTTAGCAGCGAAAGCTGTTACACTTGAGTCGAACGCCTTAGACCAGCTCGGCCAAATTGTCACTAAGAATGCTAATAATGAAAATTGTGCGTATATATGAGACAGGATGATGAACGATTGATAATCTGATTTTTTCCTGGTTAAAACCGCCTTCACACCACATCTTGGCCATATCAAGGTAAGTGAACTTCTTTAAATCATTGGTGACCTCAAAATCTTATCGGATGTGCTGTTGTTGACTTACAACAGCTGGTGTGTATGTTGCACCTTAGCTGCACGATCTGGCTACCTATGAAGTTGCAGCCCTCATGTAACAGATGGACTTTGCCCCTCGAATCTATACGCATTACACTCACCTGAAGTTGGAATACTCGGATAAAGCTTTCTTCAGTCGGTCCCTGCATGTATGGCAGTTCCTCCTACTTTCCATGATCAATTCTATCAATTTGACTATATGCTCAACAGTCATCTTGTTTTTTAAGCTGTTCTGGACCAGGAGAAGCATCGACTCAAGCTGTTGCTACTCGAACACACATATGGGTTACACACATGGCTATATCACGCTCACCAGTAGCTCCTTCATCTCACTGAGCCCTTTAAATAGCTCCGCGTTAATTCAACGCCTCTTACTTCGTCAACTCCTTAAGGCTCTGCTTGTGAAGAGACTCGTAAGCCTCCCGGTACTCAGCCTGCTGAGCAGGGAACTCGGAAATGCGCTTTCTAAGAGCCTCGTTCTGAGCAACTTCGCTGGCAGTAACCATCAGCTCCTGGGCCCAGTTGGGATGGATCTTGTTGGCCTCCTGGGAAATCTCTCCTATCTCAAGCTCAAGGAGACGCTCAGAGGTCGTGTAACGCTTCCACAATTCATCGCCAACGGATCCACGCTGGTGTAGCGTCGTCAATACAGTTTTGCTGTCGCGCATCTTGATGATCTGGCGAATGTCCTCTGCAGCCCACTTAATAATGGCAGCACGCATGATGTTATCAGGAACTTTTTGAATCTCTGAAGCCTCTTTCAATGAGTAAAATAACTCGCGGGCATTGTTCTCAGGATACCAAGGCTGTAGTTTCGAAACCATGGCTGGAGTTAGAAAAGCTCTTCTTCGCACCTGTTCGGAACACTTTTACGCACCAAGTTTACGTCGGCGGTACACCGACGAAAAAACAGCCATTGCTGTTAGAAGAACACCAATATACAGCAGAGGAGTCAAGATCGATATCTGCTGGGTCATGTTGGCCTGGTGTATGTGGAGATGTCAGGATTCCGTTGCAACACGCATCCTCAAATGAAAGTGGAACCCCTGCCCCGTGTCATATATTCCCCCTGATTTCCAATTGTTGAAGGCTCTCTGTTTGAACGACAACGGCTACGAGGTGGCCCATATTTCCTGTTTGTGTACAGACCTACACCGTTCCGACCAAGTGCATATACTATGGTACGTATTTACCGACACCAATTTCTGCTCTCGGTCTAACATAGATTATCCGATTCAGAACTCGTGATGGCTTATTTCGGGTCAACGTTGAGCCCTCCACTCGGTTTGGCACTGCCCTTCAGGAGGTAAGTCGAGTCTAAGAGGCAAATTGAAGCTCTGTGGATCCTCAAGTTAGTGGGCTTGCAAATCTTCTACAGCCTAGATGCAACTCGGAATATCCATATCCAGAGCAACTCTAACACAGGTGGCGAAGCTGCCTCATGTAAGCGAGATAACTGTCTCACAACAACCCTCACAGAAGGGAGAGCCTGTTACGGGTGCTCTTGATCGTTCAATTGAGGATTTGGGACTAAAGTAAGTGGCTACTGAGTGCCATTGGATGCCTAACTAACTCAAGCCATGGAGATATGCTGTTTCTTCACTATCCGGCAGCTTCGTCTACGCAAAACGCTAATACTACGACATCGGAAGCATCGCAGTCTGCGACAAACACAAGTACTTCTTCGTCTGGGACGACTGCTGCGGATATCTTTAACTCGGTGAAACAATTGCCCATTGATGACCTTTTGGATAAAGAGGACGGTAAAATCAATCGGCCGAGAGATCCCAAGATGTGTCGACACGGTGAGAAGGGAATGTGTGATTACTGCATGCCTCTTGAGCCCTTCGACCAGGGCTACCAGGAGGAACACAAAATCAAGCATATGTCATTCCACGCCTATCTTAAGAAGCTCAATGCGAGCGCTAACAAGTCGGCATCATCCACCGTATCTGCATCCTCTGGCTCATCATACATGTCGCCTCTTTCTGAGCCTTTCTTTGGCGTGCGTAAGAACTGCCCCTCTGGTCACGCTCCATGGCCTCAGGGTATCTGCTCAAAATGCCAACCTTCGGCAATCACCTTGCAGCAGCAGCCGTTCCGTATGGTTGACCATGTAGAGTTTGCTGACTCGTCCATCGTCGACTGCTTCATCGAATCGTGGAGATTGACGGGTTCTCAGCGGATTGGATATCTCTATGGAAAGTATGAACCTTACAAGGAAGTACCTCTGGGTGTCAAGGCCGTCGTAGAAGCTATCATTGAGCCTCCTCAGGAAGATGAGATCGACGGTGTGAAGCTGACGCTTCCGTGGACAGAGGAAACTGCTGTTAACAGGGCAGCCCAGTCGTGTGGCCTTCAGCGTGTTGGTGTCATATACACTGATCTACTGGACTCTGGTAATGGTGATGGAACAGTAGTCTGCAAACGTCACGTTGATTCCTACTTTCTGTCGTCGCTTGAAATCGCCTTTGCAGCACACCAGCAGTCGCAAGCGCCGACACCTTGCCGCTGGAGCGATTCTGGCAAGTTCTCGTCGAAGTTTGTTACTTGTGTCGTTTCCGGTAATGCTGACAGCCAGGTGGATATTACAAGCTACCAGGTGTCGGCTAATGCTGAGGCGCTCCTCAGCGCTGATCTAATTGAGCCTTCAACAAACCCGTCAGTCATGCGCATCAAGGAACCCACCAAGACACGCTATGTTCCTGAGATATTCTACAAACGTATCAACGATTACAAGCTTGCTGTTCAAGAGAATGCTAAGCCGGCGTTCCCCGTGGAGTACTTGCTTGTTACTCTCACCCACGGATTCCCCGCATCTCCGACTCCAGCCTTTCTCAGCAAGCCTGGAGTGTTCCCAATTGAGAACCGCCAGCATGTTGGCAGTATGCAGGACTTCTCTGCTATTGCCAAGCAACTGAAAATCAACAATGCTGAAGGTGATGAATCCGAGCAGGTCGCTCTAGTGTCGGATTTCCACCTTCTTGTCTACATTATAGGGCTTGGTATTTTGGCAGGCGATGAAGAACAGCTACTTGCTACTCTGTCCGTAAGCCACGAGCTTCAAGATGCCTACAAGCTACTCCAGTCTCCTGGCTGGCAGACCCTTATCACCATTATCCGAGAGTCGACGTCGTAAGCTGATTCACGCAGGCCCGTCGGCCCGTCCTCCTCCCTAGACAGCACCTCTCCCCTGAGCTTACTCTCCATAACCCCTGCGTCAGCCGCGCACAATATGCAGCCGCGCCTCTAGAATGTTCTGGGATTGTCCAGCGCTCGGCCGGGTGACTGTGAAAAAAATGTCAGGTTAAAAAGTATAAAATTCCACAGTCGACAGCCTAATCAATCACTCAAGGGACTTGACGGAACCACGTATTTCCACATTTTTCCTTTTTGATCCTAGTTAAAAAATGAGCACACCATTTGGAGTGGACTTTGGAAACTTCAGCTCGGTTATTGGCGTTGCCCGTAACCGAGGTATCGACATTGTCGTCAACGAGGTCTCGAATCGTGCCACCCCTTCGCTGGTTGGATTCGGTCAGAAGAACCGTTTCCTTGGAGAGTCGGCTAAGAGCAACGAGATCTCTAACCTCAAGAACACAATTGGTTCTCTGAAGCGCATCCTCGGTCGCAAGTCCAACGATCCCAACCTTGAGGCTGAGCGCCAGTTCATCTCGTCAGAACTCGCTGATGTCAACGGCCACGTCGGTGTCAAGGTTCGCTTCCAGGGAGAGCAGAAGGCATTCAACTCGGTCCAGCTCGCTGCCATGTACTTCAACAAGCTGAAGCAGACCACTGAGCGTGACAACAAGGGTGCCACCATCTCGGATGTCGTCATTGCCGTCCCCGTCTGGTACACTGAGACCCAGCGTCGTGCCGTTGCTGACGCCGCCGTCATTGCTGGCCTCAACCCCGTCCGCATTGTCAATGACCTGACCGCCGCTGCCGTTGGTTACGGAGTCTTCAAGACCGACCTTCCCGAGGACAAGCCCCGCCATGTCGCTATTGTGGACTTCGGCCACTCGTCTTACAGCGTTTCCATTGCTGCATTTAAGAAGGGAGAGCTCAAGATCCTTGGAACTGCCTACAACAAGGACTTTGGTGGCCGTGACCTCGACCTCGCCATTGCCAACCACTTTGCCAAGGTTTTCCTTGAGAAGTACAAGATCGACATTACCACCCACCCCAAGGCTTTCTCGCGCGTTCTTACCCAGTCGGAACGTCTCAAGAAGATTCTGTCCGCCAACACGTCGGCCCCGTTCAACGTTGAGTCGCTCATGAACGACATTGACGTGTCAGCATCCATGACTCGTGATGAGCTCGAGGAGTACATTGCCCCCTACCTTGAGAACATCCCCGGCCCCATCGAGGCTGCTCTCAAGGCTGCTGGTCTCACCACTGCTGACCTTGACGCCGTTGAGGTCATTGGTGGTTCTTCTCGTGTGCCCTCCATTAAGGAGAAGCTGTCTCAGATTTTCGGCAAGCCTCTTTCCTTCACTCTTAACCAGGACGAGGCTGTTGCCCGTGGTGCTGCTTTCATCTGCGCCATCCACTCTCCTACCGTTCGTGTCCGACCCCTCAAGTTCCAGGATCTGGCTCTCTACGGAGTCACCTACTTCTGGGACAAGGTTGATGGTGAGAAGACCAACGAGCTTGAGGCTTTCCCTGCCGGGGGCTGGTTCCCCGCCACGCGCATCATCTCGCTGTCGCGTACCGAGGACTTCAGCGTTGAGGCCCGTTACACTCACCCCGAGACCCTTCCTGCCGGTGCCAACCCTTGGATTGGCAAGTGGGACATCAAGGGTGTCAAGGCTCTTGACAATGACACTGCTACTGTCCGCATCAAGGTTCGCCACGACCCGTCGGGTTTCTACACTGTTGAGTCTGCTCACATTGCCGTCCAGGAGGAGGTTGAGGTCCCTGATGAGTCTCAGCCTGCTGAGGCTGCTGAGGGCGAGGAAGCTATCCCGAAGACCAAGAAGGTTCTTGAGTGGGTTGTCAAGGAGCAGCTCCGTGTTGTTCACTCTCACACTGGTCTTGACGACGCTTCTCGCGCCCAGCTCATTGAGATTGAGAACCAGATGACTGCTGACGACAAGCTTGTTGCTGACACCGAGGACCGCAAGAACGCTCTCGAGGAGTACATCTACGAGATTCGCGGTAAGATTGACGACCTCTACAAGGACTTCGCCAGCGATGAGGAGAAGGCCCAGGTCCGTTCGCTCGCTGATGCCGCTGAGGAGTGGCTCTACGGTGATGGTGACGATGCCACCAAGGCTCAGTACGTTGCCAAGTACGAGGAGCTTGCTTCTATTGGTAACGTTGTCAAGGGTCGCTACATGAGCAAGATTGAGGAGGAGCGTCAGGCCAAGCAGGCCGCTCAGGAGGCCGAGAAGCAGCGTGCTTTGTTTGAGAAGATGCAAGCTGACAAGGCTGCTCGTGAGAAGGCTGAGGCTGAGGCTGCTGCCAAGGCTGCTGAGGAGAACAAGGATGCTGATGGCGACACTGTTGTTCCTGACGTTGAGTAAACTGTACAGAATAGATGAAGCTCATATAGAATGGATTATTTAATGGATTTTCTTAATCGTTAAAACAGTTACTGTTACCATTGTAGGTTATATAGAGGTCCTGAGAGCAACCAGGGCCCGTCGCACTGTTAGAAGCAACAAATATCACCGCTCTTCCTGTTCTTAACTTGGATCTTGTTAATCCGTAACCAGTCGTAGGAAAATCATGTTAAAAACTGCCAAGACCTGCGCTTGCACTTTCCTATAGCGAATAGTCCGACGCTACTCCGAGATCACCATGGGGTTAGGATGCTAACCAACGGCACCAGTTAATCAGAGATTCTTCTCTTTCTGAACCTTCACAGAATGGTATCTAGCAAAAAGTATCCTGCCAAAGAGCACGCCCGCAGTGTCGCTGGTCATCTCAAGACCTTTGCGAAGCAGTCATCTGCTCCCGAGGCTGTGTACTCGAACGCAATCATCTATCTGGAAGCTACCAAGCCTGTCCTGCTTCCTCACTGTGATCAAACGGTGCCGTTCCACCAGGACCGCTACTTCAACTACCTTTCTGGAGCTCACGACATTGAGAGTGCCTATGTAACATATGACATTGCTGCTGACAAGCTGACCTTGTATCTGCCACCCATTGATAAGGATGATGTTATGTGGAGCGGCATGCCCCTGTCTCTGGAGGAGGCCCAAGCGAAGTACGATGTTGACGAGGTCAAGTACGCCGATACTCTTGAGACCCAGCTTAAGACTTTAACTTCGCAGTCTGTGGGTTCAATTAAGCGTCATGTGCTCTCCGTTGACCCTTGCAAGGAGTTTTCATTTGTCGAGCAGTCTGACCTGCTGCTAGAAGCTCTCGACGAGGCACGCATGATCAAGGACGAGTATGAAATCGATCTGCTGCGCAAGGCCGCAAAGATCACCGACAACTCGCACCTCGCTGTTATGTCTGCTCTACCCATTCAGAAGACTGAGGGACATATTCATGCTGAGTTTGTCTACCACTCGATGCGCCAGGGAGCCAAGAAGCAAGCATATGACAGCATTTGCTGCTCGGGCACCAACTGCGGTACCCTTCACTATGTGCGTAACGACCTTCCCTTGGATGACAAGCAGCTGGTTCTAATTGACGCTGGTGCCGAGTGGCAGACGTATGCTTCGGACGTCACTCGAGTGTTCCCCATTAACGGCCACTGGACGAAGGAGGCTCGTAGTATCTACGAGGCTGTCAAGGATATGCAGGCTCAGACCATGGATCTGGTTGCTCCAGGTGCTGTGTGGGATGACTTGCACGAGCTGTCGCACCGTCTGCTAATCCGCCACTTTCTTAAACTTGGCATTTTCCACAATGGTACTGAAGACGAGATTCTCGCTTCGCGTCTGTCTGTGGCCTTCTACCCTCACGGTCTTGGTCACATGCTTGGAATGAACACTCACGATACTGGTGGACGTGCTAACTACGATGATCCTGACCCCATGTTCCGATACTTGCGTATTCGTCGAACGCTGGCTGCAGGTATGGTTGTTACTGTCGAGCCTGGTATCTACTTTAACACCTTCCTTCTTGAGCCCAAGTTGGCGGATCCCGCCGTCGCCAAGTACATTAACACTGAACTGCTAGAAGCCTACATGCCAGTGGGAGGTGTCCGTATTGAGGATGATGTTCTTGTCACCTCTACTGGCCATGAGAACCTGACTGGTATCACCAAGGACGCTGATGAGGTAGCTCGCATTGTCCAAGACGGTATTGCAAAGGGCCGTGACTACTTCCATGTCATTGTTTAAGCATCAAGTAACTACACGTCTGTATCTAAGCGCCGAATTAAACTCAGTTGGATTAACTATGCTTATGGCTGGCTGGAAATAGTGTCCACGTAGCTGAGAGCATCCTCAATGCTATCAAAGAATGCATTTCCGTTACTCTGCTGCATAACCATGCGGTTGATGCCAGAGGAGCGAAAGATCTTCCGAATACTCTTCTCAAATGGGAATCGAGCAAACAGCACGGTGATGTCACGGTTGATGTAACCCGAGATGATCTCGTGCAAGACGTAGACTGCACTTGCATCGCATTCTGTCATGCCTCGTAGGTCGAATATAAGGTATTGTAACGTACCCTGGTCAAGCAAACGCGGGAAAGCGGGGTGAACACGCATACTTCCGTAGAACTCAAGGCGACGAAGACGGTTAGCAAGGTCACCCGTGTTAGCAAACGTCAGAGGTTCTGGTATCTTGACAATGAGACAACCCTCCACGGTCTCAAGACACTCTGGGTCCTGATCAGCATTGCGAAAGATGTTGGTTCCTGGAATGCGGCCAAGAATCTGGATGCGAGGACGCGTAGCATGGTGTATGACTCGCACGAGGGAAAATCCGACACCAACGGCGATTCCTGTCTGAACAGACCACAGAATTGTGAAGATCAGAGTTAGGAAAAGAGTGAACAGGTCCTCGTAGCCACCAATTTTCCAATAGAAGCGAACATCTGCTGGTGCCTCTTCGACAAGGGAAATTCCAACCGCGGTGATAATCGACGATAGCACACACTTCGGAAGATAGTAAAAGTAGGGCATCAGGTATGCAATGCTCAGCATTGTCACGGCAGCGAGAACAACACCAGCCATTTGCGTACGTGCTCCAGCAAGGGCATTGACCTTGCTTCGGCCGTAACCGCCAAATGACGGTAGGGCACATACAAGACTTCCAGCCAGATTTGCCATTCCCAGAGCAACAAGTTCACGGTTTGTCGAGATATTATAGTCGTATCTGCTACCGAGCGCCTTTGCGGCAATGGTAGACTCAAAGAAGCCAAGCACAGCCGCAAAGAATGAGGCCGAGAAGGTCGACCTGAAATCCTTCCACTTCTCCGGAGTTACTGGAAATTCAACAATCACCTTTCCTGTTGTAATGGTTCCTACAATCTTAATTCCGTACTGGTGGAGATCAAAGACACTGCACAGAACGGTAGAAACGACGACGACGAAGAGGATTTCTGGGAAGAAATGTAGCCATTTGAAGCGGGCGGTATACTTCCTTTTCACGACTCTAAGTGCCAGTATAGCTGCCAGAGATCCAGCGGCCATTTGGAAGGTCAATGCATGGGCTTCGTGCCAGTTTTTGAAGAGGAAGACCAGCTTCCCTAGTGTAGATGGATGTGAGGACCTCTCGTGCATGAGATCTTCAAGGCCGAGTTCTGACGGCAGTTGATCAACAACCATGACAATTCCAACCGCAGAAATGAAGCCTCGTAGCAGAGCTTTGGACAGGACTGAGTCGAGGAAGCCGAATCGCAATAGTCCGGCGCTGAGGAGCACTGCACCAGCAGCTCCCGACATTATACCAGCCACCTCTGACGGAGACACGCCGTCTTCTGATAGAGCAGCAGTCTTGTGTATGTATGGGATCATGGCCTGTCCCACAATGAGTGAAATTGCGCCCTCGGGTCCCACAACCATCTGCGGTACGGAGCCAAAGAGTGCGTACACTAATGGTGGCACAACAAGACCGTATAGACCCGAGACAGTCGGGACGTATGCTAGAGAAGTTGCATAACTCATGCTGATGGGGATTTGAAACGATGCCAACGTTGCTCCAGCGCAAACATCGCCAAACAAGTACTCCATCTTGTATTCGGAGATCCAGGTCATGGCTGGCACATAATAGGCCCAATATGATCGAGCAGCGGGGCGTAAAAGGCCATGATCAGGCAGTTTGGCCGGTGTAGGAGGGTGCACTGGCAGTGATCCCGACTCCGAGACTACAGACCTATTATCCTCGGTGTTGAGGGAATCGGCTAAGAGCCTCGTATAGGGCGTACCGTTTGACGGCTGGCCCGCATCGGCATCCAGCAACGGCGACGATTCAGACGCCATAGTAGCAGATTTCAGCAGGAGAGTGCCTTGGCCAATGCCGATTCTCGGGGTGTGCCTTCAACGTTGTTGGTGATTGAGCTGTAATTACGTTTCTTATATGTCCTCGTGGTGATTGGGGAGTCAAGGCGCGGCTGAAATTCAGGGGAAATATAAGTCTAGGATCACTGATTAAGTTATACATCACGAAGTAGTTGTCCAATTCACTACTCAAGTCACTAAATTATTGTACATAGTAGTGGAGTATACTAGCACTGTGTGTGTGTGTGTTTGTAGCTGGGTACTCGCTTTTGTATTTATCTTTTTTGTTCGGTGTTTGCATCTACTCAAGTGCGCCGAACAGGGCGTCACATGCAGTATCATTCTGTTCTAACAAAGTAGCTGTTGCTCGGCTGCTACTTAAGCTTGTTGGTCAGATCAGGAACGGCCTCGAACAGGTCGGCAACAAGACCGACGTCGGCGACCTGGAAAATGGGCGCCTCGGCGTCCTTGTTAATGGCAACAATAGTCTTGGAATCCTTCATTCCAGCAAGGTGCTGAATGGCTCCAGAGATACCCACGGCAACATACAGCTCAGGAGCAACAACCTTTCCGGTCTGACCAACCTGCAGCGAGTTGTCGGCGAATCCAGAGTCAACAGCAGCACGCGAGGCACCAACAGCAGCGCCGAGAGCATCCGCAAACGGGAAGATGACCTTGTCAAAGTTCTCCTTGTCCTTGAGTCCACGACCTCCAGAAACAACGCGCGAGGCAGTACCCAGGTCGGGTCGCTCGCTCTTGGCCAACTCCTCAGATAGCCACTCAGATGAAGCAGCAGCGTTGGGGTCAGCAGCAGCCTCAATAGGCACGTCAGCGCTCGACTCGGGCGCAGCAGCAAAAGCCGATGATCTAACCGTTAGCAACTTGGTAGCGTCGCTCGACTTGGTCGTGGCAATTGCATTACCGGCGTAGATGGGACGCACAAACGTGTCCTCAGACTCAATGCCGATGACGTCGGTGATGGGCTGAACATCGAGAACAGCGGCCACACGGGGCACGACATTCTTGCCGTAGGCGGAAGCAGCCGATACTACGTGGCTGAAGCCGCCAGTAGACACAGTCTCGGCAATCAGAGCAGCTAGGTTCTCGGGGAGACCCTTGTCGTAGGCCGAGTTCTCAGCAACGAGGATCTTAGCAAGGCTTCCTCCGGCCGAGGCAGCTAGCTTTTCAGCGACCTGCTTGGACGTGGATCCAGCAATGAGAGCCGTGACGCCGTCGGAACCAGTCAGCTGCTTGGCAGCAGTCAGAGCGCTCAGCGAGCCTGGAGTAGCTTGAGACTCGACGTGCTCAATGATGGCCAGTGTTGAGGCCAGGCGATTCGAGGGTCGGCGAAGCTGTGCAGCACGAGCGGATCGGGCAACTCGTGATAGCATCGTGTCGTGAAAGCGGTGCAATAATCAGCAAATGGGCGGATCAATGGACGTTTGCTGAGGGAAAAGTGACCAGTCAATGTCGAAGTAGGTGAAAAGCGGGGAGTGGGTTGACACGGCTGGCCCCGGCCCTGCCCCGGTCTTGCCCGGCCCTCTTGGCGAGGGGGTCAATCGAACTGCGGGGAGAGGGTATTCATCTATGATTGTTAGTTGAGTATGACTATCACGAGACAATTGATCCTGTTTGAGCGATTTTAACCACAGAAGATACAAGGAACTCGAACAAGTTCCATCGCCATCTAACGCTACAACCCCTGCCCCCGCGATATAGGTGAATCCGAATGCCCGTCCTTGGCTTGTCTATATAATTTATTACAATGGGTCCCGATCGTCCCGATATGAAGACACGCTTGGAGCGTGGCCTTCTACGGCATATGGACGTTCAGAATGCTTCTTATCCTATAGAAATACCACAGATTGACGTGGAAGCGCATCCTCCAGATATGGCCAAACTCATAGCAGAAAACTTCCCGGTACATCTCAAGAGTAGGTGGCATTGATCTGTTTGATCCATTACGTCACAGGTTACTTTAAATGCTCAAATTTCTAGATACTAACAAGATTTACATGTTACGTCCTCCCCTGTTACAAAACAGCTTCTACAGACTGCTATTGGCGACCTCGACGTCAAGGTAGCCCAGACCCCATATGGCAATGCCGATTCTCCCCTGCATGGCATTGCATTTGTACAACCACGGATTCTCGACATGAAGGGCTCGAAACTGCTGGGTCTACTTGATGAGCACCACGATGACTGTGTATATTATATGCAGAGTCAAGACGGCAACCTTACCAAGGAGTTCGCATCCCTTGCCGACACAGTGCTTCCCACGACTGTCCCCATCATGTCGCATCTTTACCCAGATGGTGCTGAGGCCGTCAATTTGTGGGTTGGCTCAGAGAGAACGACTTCACGACTGCATAATGGTGAGTGAGCTGTCGACTTGCAGGCGCTTGTTGCTAACAAGAGACAATTACGAGAACCTGTTTGTTCAGCTCAGCGGGTGCAAGCGCATCACTCTCATACCGCCAGGCGATGCCTATGCTGTGGACGGTAGGTTCATTTTTTAGCGATGTTACGCCTTTTCTTTAACACAGAACGATTCCTTGTACCAGCAACATATATTGCCAAAGACGATGGCCTCTGTCTTGGTCTTGATGGTACGAGCGAAACGCTACCTGTTGACTGTACCAAGGAACAGCTGGAGCAGGTTATCGAAACAGCCGACACAAAGGCGCGCCGAGTACTGTTCCCGACAGTCGATCCTAACAATCCATCAACCTACAATGACGTGTTCAAGCAGCATGCAACAGTGTATCGAGTGCTACTTGGACCTGGCGACACTCTGTTCATTCCTGCGCTATGGTATCACCAGGTCGACATTGTTGAAGTGCCCGACGAGCTTTGTGTCAGTGTTAACTACTGGTATGCTGCATCGACGCTTAGCGGGCTATGGGCTCGGTGGGATCTTGTGCGGTACACATCGGCATTGGTACGGGGATACGAGGACGACGAGTTCTTCGACAGTGAATAAATAATAAGTGAATGCCCGAAACAACTAGACAGTAACAGTTGCTGACTGTAATGTAGGCACGTTGTCATGGATGACCAGGCCCTCAGCGGGCTCATCAATGCTGTGGATGACGATGTCGGGCTGAGTCGAGTGTGTGGCAATGTACCGTCCGTTGTCGGCATCGTTACCATCGGCACGAGCGTATCCGAGTTCAAGGGTCGGTGTGATACCCGAAGCGACGTGTCGTAGAGCTACACGGCGGCGCGCCACAGTAGGGTCTACCTCGATGAACCACTTGTCGTCGACAAGTTCGGAAATGTGGATCCATGGATCGTCTGCTAGTAGAAGATACAGGCCCTCGAGCAGCACTATCGAGGCTGCTGGTGGCGCCGGGATCACGATGTCGTCCGCAACAGGATCCTTGACACTGTGATCGAATGAGGGCGCGGTGATTACGCGAGGCGTGTATGCAGAGTCGTGTAGTTGTGACGCCAGGTCGACGACCCCCTGGGCATCAAATGTAAACGGGGCGCCACGACGTTCGTGCGCTGTGACGGGGTCTGGCATAGCGTCGAGCTGAGATCGCAGCAGGTGATACCCATCCATCCCGACAACACAGGCCATCGGAGAAGCTGTTGGGTGGCGCGCGTTGAGGATCGCGGCCACTTTGGCGCTGAGGGTCGTTTTGCCCGAGCCTGGTGGGCCAGCAATAGCTATGACTATTCTCTGACGCCCGCTGATGCGAAGAACATCATAGGCTCTATCAGCTAGTGATTCGTAGACTGCGTTCATGGACAGTTCGAGTGACAGTTATGTGTCGAAGCCAGGAGATCGGTGGAAGAATAGGAGTCCAAGTTTGCTGGAGATAGACCGGCAGCTTATCAACGTATGCTTGATTTCTCTACCCTGACCTGAGCGCAAGAAGGTGGGGTGGTGGGGTGAGGCCGGCAGTCAGCGAAGGTGGAGAGGGAGTGAGCTGTCCAAAAAATACAAGGGATTCCCACAGGAAAATGCTGTGCTCTCTGCTCTGTTTAATGATTAATGGCAGTGTCTCTGTTGAGCTTGGTAGTTGTTTTGCCTCTTGTTGGGGTGATGCCGTGCTGAAGACTCGGAACGGAGACGCGGAACGGAACTGCTGTGTGCCGTATAGGTGTAATATATACCAGATAGGTATGGAGCTCGGGTCCGAAGACTGAGCAACAAACGGGAGAGACATGTCCGGCAACCCAGTATGATAGGGTCCTGGATCTACAGGGACTGGTGACCGCTTGTGGCAATTGCTCCGTTCTGGCAAATTGCGTCAACATGGCCACGCCCGTTGTATGCTCTCTCCTCCTATCTAGGACCCAGCATATACAGCTACAGTGGGTCGGTTATACAGCTAGAAGCTGGCAAAATGCTCAGAAAAAAGCGCCAAAACGCATCCAGGGGGTGCTGTGCCAAGTGGCCTCATTACTCATCTAGTACAAAGCATAGTAGAAGAAATGCCAATTTACAGATAGCTGAGCCCGGACAGCTCTCGTCCATTCACACCGTACCCTGGGTATCTCTCTCTCGGTCTGCCTTGAAGAGGTAGGGGTTCACTAATCCGCGTGCCCTGTAGAGCACAGCTACATTTCGAACCTTCGGCACACTCTCAACCTCTGAGCAATTAACAGCAACTAGCAATTGACAAAGTGTGGTACGCTGCAAAGGTCAGCTGCTCTCATGTCGGATCCCCCGCATCGATAGTCATGAGCATTGATTCGCTGCCTTGCGTGGAACCTGAGCTGCAGCGAGCGGAGATGCAGGCGGTAAGAGCAGTTCAGTCGGGGCCACTTGACTTGAAAAAAGTGCAAGTAACACCCAGAATTCTATGACGTATCCCATCATGATGTATTACCCCGCCATTTGCTCCCAACTTTTGTAAGCCCCTTTTTACTCCACGTCGCGAAACAGGGTCGCATGCTTTTACAGTCACCGCCGGCCCGCTGCCTCAGCGACGGGCCGCACCCTAGCCCTATATGGACCGTAACTAGACCTCGCCCGTGCATATCCCATGTGCGCACTGTCCCAATTAGGAAACGCGTCCCGTCCCAAAGCGTACAACAAAAAACAAGCCGGGGGGGGGGGAGCACTCAAAGTCACGTCGCTGCGGCCGCGGCTCAGCTCGCAAATTATAAATAGGACAGGGGCCGCTCCTCAAGCTCTGTCTGCTGAGATCCACCCTTTTTTCATCTCAAGAGTAATCTACGTTTTAGACTCAAAACAACTGAACATAAAATGAAGCTTTCTCTGACTGTGTCTGCTACTACTCTTCTGGCTCTCATCAGCCAGGCTGTTGCCCAGAGCGCCAACGCCTTCTCCAACCCCCTGGAGGGCACTGTCATTGACGCCGGCTCCAAGTTTGTTATTCAGTGGAACCCCAGCAACGGTGGTAAGACCGTCAACCTGCTTCTGCGTGCTGGAAATGCCTCGGACTTGACTACCGTGGCTACCATTGGTGAGGACATCCCCAACCAGGGTGCTGTGCAGTGGCTTGTGCCCACCACCATCCCGTCGGGTGACGACTACTCGCTCGAGATCCAGGAGTCGGACAACACTGACTCTGTCAACTTCTCGCCCTTCTTCACCATCCACAACAACATCACCATCCCCACCTCGTCGGCTGCTCCCGCCTCGTCGTCGGTTCCTCCTTCGAGCTCCTCTGTTGTCTCGAGCTCGTCGCTGGCCCCCAACACCTCGTCTTCGGTCGCTGCCTCGACCTCGGCTGCCCCTGTCGTGTCCAACTCAACGACTGCTGCTGCTCATCACTCCACTGCTGCTGGCTCCAGCGCTGCTGCCAGCGGGTCTGGATCTGCTGAGTCTGGTGCTGCTTCGTCCTCGTCTGCTGCCACTAGCACCACTGGCTCTTCGGGCGCTGCCGCTGTTGGCATCAGCGCTGCCTCAGTGCTGGCCGGCCTTGCCATTGCCGCTATTCTCTAAGCGACAGGCAATGTATCCATCCCCCCTTAAAATTGGACTCAGTAATCCCTCCTTCCTCCTTTTGGTGTGTCTGTGACGTCTTGGCTGGGCCGCGTCGCTTTTTATTATGTATTATTCTAGTCTAGAGGCTATTAACCCAATATACAGACGGTGTTTGTACTCTGTGTAGTTTTGTGCTCTCCACTTTTACAGTGAACTTTTCTCTATATTTTTCACTTTTGTAGTCCTCGATACAACTCTATCTATTTTTAGCCGCGTTGCTTTTTGCTCCGCGTCGCACTTTTCCTAATCCGGATATCCCCAGAGCTTCTATTCAAATCAGTCGAGCCATTGCGACATTACAATTGTCATTAACGTACCGCCCCGCTTGTACATGGCGGATATCTGCGTGCATGAGTGGAAGGTAGCAACAATAGCTCTTTGCAGGTTTCGTTCTTTGTCCGAACCTTTCGTATCTGTTTAACTCCCCTGAAGTGGTTGCTCTAGCGACTGTCCAGTGGATCAACGTAGAATCTGCAGGTATTCAGGCACTCAATTAATTCACTGTAACGTTAATCCACAAGGAACAGGCTGATGTGTACATGCTCTTTTGGTTTTTATACGAGCAAGTAAAAACCAGCTTTCACCAGAATCCGCTGCTACTTCCGCCATACACTATTTTGACCCTCAACAATATCCTGAAGAGTGGCATACTGTACATTTCGTTCTACTCTTGTCGCCTGCCTCAACTCATGGCTACTGGAGAATAGCCATACTGGTCCATCGGTGGATAGATGTTCTGGAGAAACCGAAGTACAAGAACAAGCGTTAGTGGTTTAGCGGTAAAATTCGTCGTTGCCATCGACGAGCCCCCGGTTCGACTCCGGGCTGACGCATTCTTTTTTTTGCATTTCCAGCTTGTGCTGAGAAGCGAGACGCTACAACGCAACTTCTTTTTTTCCATATTCTTCTGGAATTAGATATCTCGAGTTTTAGATTATCCAGATCTCCTGTCTGGTTGTTCTCGCCTCAACTTTCGACCTACGATGCGAATCTTGATTCCACGACTCTGGCACTTCTGTCGAGTTACGGTAAATACAACCCACTCCTACTTTTATAATAAATCAGGAATATATATTACAATACACCATGCAGTCAGGATAGATCTGATAATACGGTTGCCAACTGCTCTTTTCAGTTTTGATGATTCTACGAGCGGGGTCAGTCAGCATTTAGAGCTTGTCGTTGTCACCTTCACTGCTGCTGAGATCCTCGGCAGCCGGTGCAGAACTCGTGAGCTCTTTAGAAGAGGGTGTATCGCCATTGGCAGTCTTTCCTTTGGACTCAGTCTCCTCGCCGTCTTGATCTGCATCGTCAGCACCTGCCTCATACGAGCCATTACCGTTGTGGTTGCGTGCTTCATCATCAGCAGGTCCGTCAAACGACGACTCGGATCGTATACGACCAGTGCGAGGGAAAGCAAGGCGGATAGTTGCAAATTCGTCCGGAACATTACCCATTACAAACTCTTCGGGGTGTGCCATAGACATCTCTTGACCACCATGTGCAAGGAAGCCTCCCATCTCCGCAGTCCAACCCATCCAATCGTCAATCCAGCATCGAACGACCCACCAAGCTCCAAATCCTTCACCACCACCCATGCTGATATCACGCAGTGTGCATGTCAGGACAGAGCTCATATACAGTAGGAATATGCGAGGCGACACGTTGGGGAATTTAGCCGGTAGAGCAGACAAGAACTGGGCCCACTTGACAATCGAAGCCTCGGACATGGTATAGCCACCGGTGTCGCCGTTGATGGGCTTCTCATCGCCGTTACTGCTTTCGCCGCCTCCAAAGCTCGCTTCAGGCCCGTCCTTTTGCAAGCCGAACAGACTGCCTTTAGGTCCAACAGGAAGATCCTGGCCGGGTGGATTAAGAAGCTGTACAACCCCCTCCTCGAGAATCTCAACAACCCGCAGACCGGCGCATGGCACCTCACGCGTAACCACCGCCTTGACGTCAACGTGCTTCAGCCAGTCCTGTCTCATTTTGGCAACTTCCTCGGCATTGACAAGAATCTTTCCAGCGTTAAGTGCCGACTCGTTAGCCCGAAGCAGACGAGCCAGCAATCTGACGAAGGCACGTGCAGGACGAAGCCGAGCGGCGACGAACTGCTCCGGCATGTTTGTAAGTACAGTTGCGATGTGATCAGGCAGATGTTCACACAGTGAGCGCAGACCGTTCTGCACCTCGAGAGGGATCTCCTGAAGAGAAAGAGGACTCAATAGATGTACCATGCCCTTGTACATAACCCAATCGACTTCCTGTACCCATACAGCAACGCCTTGTTGCTTAAAAAGACGTTGTACGGGCGACGTCATGCCGCCCATGAAGCCAGACAGGATATCGAGAAACTTTTTGACATGCATGAACCGAAGTGCTTCAATTAGAGATCGGCAATGTGTCTTGTAGAGAGCAAACAGGGTGCTAGCAGCATCTCGGTCGGTATTTTTGTCAAGATATGAATCAAGAGGCGGAATCGTAAAGTCCTGGTGCTGCGGCTCCAGAGATATGTTTGAGAAATCACCAAAGCTGCTGCTGTTACCGGATCGTTCCTTTTTGGCATAAGGCTCGTGAGGGCTAGCATTAGTCTGGTTAAAGTACTGTTGGCCCGGGTTTGGAGACTCAAAGGGCGAGTAGTTGCTCATGTACGATGCGTTGGCTGCACCGGGACTAGAGTCACCAGGCGTGATGTAAGGAGGACGCATGCCAAACACGTCGGGACTGCCATTACCAAGACGACCAGGGGTGCCGACAGGGGTATCACCAGTGGCATCGTTCTGCTCACCTACAAGTCGGATGCCACAGTAATGGTATTTACTCTGACCGCGGACACCTAAACGACGAGTTTTGATGTTTGGATATAAGGTACGAACGAGCTTGCCAAATGAAGCAGGGTTCAGTGGCTTGAGGTCGTTGTTGGAACACAGGCTGACGTAGCGGGCGTAGATACGGTTCCGCGGCACATTGGCATCAACATGGAGCTCACAGTTACGCAGCAGCCACGACATTCCAAATAGCTGGCGCGATTTCTCCGAACCAGCAACCGTGTTGTCCTCGCGCATGGCTTTGATGAGCTCAGCCATGGGAGTGGTGATGCTTTCATGTGCCAGGCGCTTGAGGTCACCATCGGACTCGTTGAAGAATCTTCCAGCATCAATGGGCGAATCTAGCTCGCTGGCCTTGCGCTTTCTGGTGTACATGTCAGAAGCCCCGTCAACGGGCATTCCTTGGTGCATGCCTTGGTGCATTTCTGACGGCACGCCTGGAGCCATATTACTTGGCATGGCATGGCGTGCTGCAGTATGGGCCAGCGACGTCAAACCCATTCCAGGATGCATCGGAGTGGAAGGGTGCATGGCGTAGTGCTGCTGCTGCGGATGTTGCTGCTGCTGCTGATGCAGACGAGGCACAAAGTGGCCGCTGCCGTCCGGCATCATATCAAGATGTGCATATTGTACACCCGCCTGGCCATCCGAAGGATGGTCAGCACCCGTCTGGTGAAGGCGCGGTGGCTGCGCATTAGCGTAGGCGTGTTGGTGCTGGTGGTGCTGTAGATGCGCTTGAGGAAGCGGTTGCACCGCGTGCTGGTGCTGCTCCTGTAAAGGTAGACGCGCGCTGTGACGAGGGCTGTACGCGGTCGTTGACGGGTCAGCGGTCGATTTGGGCGCCTGCATCCCCGGAGGAGGCCCGAGGGATGGGTCGATGGCATAGGCACTCTGCGGGCGCGAATTTGACCCGTCCGTTGGCGTCGGGGGGATAGTAGACTGAGGCCCCATTGGAGGCAGATGCGGGGGAGAAACACGCAGTGGTAGGAGACAAGAGAAAGCAGGAAGCAAATGAAGGCTACTGAAGATGCAAACACAAGACACACAGGCGTCGGATCAGAATCATGAGATGGTGGGAAGGGGAACAGCAGAGACCAAGAGCTACAAGTCAGTTGAGTTCACGGGACAGTTTGCTGACAGGACAAGGCACTGGAGTGTGGAAGGGCTTTGAATCACAACCACAGCAACGACAGGGAGCAAGTGAACCAGCAGGACACGGTAATAGTACCAGCTCAAGATGAAATGTCCAAAAGTCGCGGGTAAAAAAGGCCCGAAAAAAAGACGCTTGTAGTACGGACTTTAGCCCTTGAAGACCGCTGCAACGCTGGCTACACAGGCAACTGCGACAATTGCAGGCGACTGAGGAGTAGAGAAGCGAGGACCAAAGTTCAAGGTCGTGCGAGTGTCGGTAGAGCAAGTGCTGATGGACCAGACAAAAAGTATGTGTACGGGTAGGGCAAACGGTGAGGTGGGCAGCCAGGGTTTCCGAAGGGCGGGGCAGCGTGAGGATGGATATAGGGATTAGGTTGGGCGGGCCGGTCTAGAGAGAGAGAGGGCAATCGACTTAGGGGGTCGTTCAGTTAGTTGTTGTGTAGTGTTAGACAAAAGGATATGGAAAGTACTGGGCTTGAGCCGACACAGGAAAGGAATGTCCCGAGTGCCAAAGACCATCCCAACCAATAGCAGCAAGCTGCGAGGCCAAGAGGGTGGCACAACCTGCACCGATGTTAGCAAGTAGACGAGAATAATCGCATAAAGTGCAGATATTGACTAAGACATTGTGTCTAATTTGTGTTCTAGTTGTAGTTGATAGTTTTTCGCTACTGTATTACTCAGTAACAGCCACCTCCAGCCCAAGGGTCCGGTAACTTTAGGTAGGCACCTACAGTGATCCTCTATGCATTCAAACCTTGGTGTATTAGGGCAATTCGCCTGTTCTTTCTCACTACAATGTTATAATTTATAGTCTTGCCTGTGAAGACTGCTAGTTCGCAGACGGAAACATCGGCGACGTCTCCGGGCCGACCTCTCGAGCTGCAGCCTTTTTTTAGCAGCTGCATGACGCTTGCAGAATATGGCCGCCGGCGATCTACGAGGAACAAGGAACCAAACAGGCCCGACGGGGCATTAGGAAGGTAGATATGGTGTATTGGGGTTATAAAGAAACTGGTAATGAGAATTACGGGAGAGTACATGTTGTCAATGGATGAGCCCAATTGTACTTCCCGGGTTAGGGTGGACGCGCGCGCCTTCGACACGTATTTAGCCGATAGCGGCACGGGTAACTGATAGAGTGATAACATCTCAGGGCGAGGGCTGGATGGGTGGGCAGACTTATTCTTAATATGTGCGTAGCAGTCATACCTTCCTAAACAGGTAAGTGTGTAAATTTGAGACCACTCGGCGGATTTTCCAATATTCGACTCTACGCTCAAATGCATCACCGATCCGACTGTCCAGACACTCTACACATCAGAAATGGCTCCCTCGACTACCGTGCCATCGCACCAGGAGGTTTTCCCTCCCGAGACTCTGCTCAAGAAGCGCAAGACCTCTGAGGAGGTTGCCGCCAAGAAGAAGGAGGCTGCTGTCGCCAAGAAGGCTGCCAACAAGGAGAAGCGCAAGGTCATCTTCGAGCGCGCTGAGAAGTACGTCAAGGAATACCGCGACCAGGAGCGTGAGCAGATCCGCCTCAAGCGTGCTGCCAAGGCTGAGGGCTCTATCTACGTGCCTGCCCAGGAGAAGCTTGTCTTTGTTGTCCGCATCAAGGGTATCAACAAGATTGCCCCCAAGCCCCGCAAGGTTCTTCAGCTGCTGCGTCTTCACCAGATCAACAACGGTGTCTTTGTCCGTCTGACCAAGGCCACTGCTGAGCTTCTGCGCATCGTCGAGCCCTACGTTGCTTACGGTTACCCCAACCTTGCGTCTGTCCGTCAGCTCGTCTACAAGCGTGGATACGGAAAGGTCAACAAGCAGCGTGTTGCTCTGACCGACAACGCCATCATTGAGGAGGTTCTCGGCCAGTACGGCATCATCTGCATTGAGGACCTCATCCACGAGATCTACACTGTTGGCCCTCACTTCAAGCAGGCCTCGAACTTCCTGTGGCCCTTCAAGCTCTCCAACCCCTCGGGCGGCTGGGGTGTTCGTCGCAAGTTCAAGCACTTCATTGAGGGTGGTTCTCTTGGTAACCGTGAGGAGAACATCAACGCTCTCATCAAGGCTCAGAACTAAGCGTTTTTTTTGCTCAGAACTAGCTAGTTTTTGACGATACAAAAGTAATGTAAATTATGTTTTAGACATCAGGGGGGAGACGTGTGTAAGTTACTAGGCGTATAATTCATACTAGTTGATGAATCCCTCAATGAGGTCAGAAATGCTACCGTTCTAGTCGATCAGTGAATGGTATTGTGGGACACATTAGATACCCAGGTCCGCCACATACGCCTCGGGCCATGCAAAAAAATGAAGGTGACAGTATAGGAATCAATCAGGGCGGAGGGACTCCGCTCATTCTTGGCCTGTTTGATTTCTCCTCGGGCTGATACCAGTGCACACATGTGCCAGCGACGGCTTCCCCGGAGACGCGGCTGCTAGCCGAGGTTATGCAGACCGTTGGAGACTGTGACGCTCATCGCCCGGCCTAATCAAATGCCGGTTGCCCGTACAGCTTCCCCAGACATGCGGCTGTTAGCCGAGGTCCTATTTAGAACCCCAGCTTTATAGACTTTTCCAGTTCCGCCCACCCCGCAGGGATTAGTATAAATTGAGTTGGGCTGCACTTTCCTCCCGTCTACTTGCTATTGCCGATTGTTGATCTGGCGCGCCTACTACACATTAATCTTCCACAATGGTCAAGTTCCCAGTTACCTTCCCCCTCGGTGGACCCAAGCAGCTGCTGAAACTGTCTTCCGCCGGCGGACACCACCTTCTCGAGTTCACGAGCGGTCCTGACAATCGCTTCAACTCCGAGTTCATTGACGCGTACCTCGAGGCTTTGGCCTTTATCCGCAATGAGTGCGAGCCTGCTGTGCTCATCACCACGTCGGCATTCCCCAAGTTCTTCTCCAACGGTCTTGATTTCGAGCATGCCATCGCCACGCCCAAATTCTTCCCCGACAAGTACTTTCGCATCATGCGTGCGGTTATGCAGTTCCCATGGCCTACCGTCGCTTTTATCAATGGCCATGCCTTTGCTGCGGGCTTCATGATTGCTGCGTGCCACGACTTCCGAGTCATGAATCCTGAGCGCGGTTATCTGTGTATGAACGAGGTCGAGTTCGGCGCCCCACTGCTGCCCCCCTTCATGTCCATCTTCACGGTCAAGTTCGGCAACGTCGTCACCAAGAAGATTGCTTTCGTTGCCCACCGCTTTGGTGGAAAGGAGGCCCTCGAGTGCAATCTTGTTGACCGACTGGGAGGCATGCCCGAGGCTCTCGAGGTTGCTGACAGCGTCGAGAAGTTTGTGCGCTCAGCTTCTTATGCCTCTATCCGCAAGGAGATGCTCAAGCCCGTCATTACTGACACTCTGCGTTTTGAGGAGGATGCTGAGTTCATCTCCCAGAGACAGCAGGAGGAGGACGATTACTACGAGCAGCGCGGCGCCGAGATCACTAAGAAGCTGGCCAAGCTGTAAGCAAAGCAACTCTGTTGTAGAGCTATTTTACATAACATTTGACATAACAAATGAAGCAAATATATTACATTTTAGTCTGTTCTGGCCCGTAATCTTAACTCCTCCCTACAGGCGATCGTCTGTATCAAGACTACGAGACCGCAGTGCTGTCATTTCAAGACCCGCAAACTGCCGCACTCGTGTACGACTGGGTCTTCTTGACATAGTAGTCTTCTCTTCTTCTCCTTTCTCCTCCATTGTATTGTCGTTATCGTCACATACAGCGATGTCTGGCTCCACTGACATGGATGCTGGCGGTAGTGGGACAGGCATCGCTATGGGCACAGCTATGGGCTCTGCTATGGGCTCCATTATGGGCTCCTCGACAGTGACCTCTTCAACTGATGATGCACTAGGCTCAGTTATGTTCAGGCTCTCCTGCACATGTAGAGGGATGCTGGTGGGCCGCATGGGCGGTGATGCAGTGGCCAGGCCGCTTCTATCCTTGATAAGAATCTCGTTGAGAGCGTGGGCAAGCTTGTGAACAGCATGTCTATCGTCGAGGGGCATTGCAACTGGAGATCGCGACGATTCGCGCGAAATCCCTGATCCGCCAACCGATCCGCGCCAGCCATGCAGCTTGCGCAGTTTGGTTACAGCTTGATCCGGGTTGACGGCGCCGTCAATGAGCTCAATAGCGCTCAACAAGTCCTCTTCTGTGACAGCAGAGATCTCTCCTTCAGTGATGTTTTCTTCTGTCGACATTAGCTCATCTTCGCCGCGACAAGTAACCCACGGGTGTTCGCGAAGAGCAGGCATGCGAATGCGCGTCACAAATGACTTGTCGAGAACACGCACCAGCAGATCACGCATGTCGTCCGATATGCTATCATCAAAGACGGGCTCCCGGCACAGGATGGCGTCGTAAAGCTCCGGCATTGAATCAGCCTGAAATGGCAGGTGGCCAAACTTCATGTAGTATAAGGTTACGCCCATAGACCAGATGTCAGCTGCTCGGCCCGACACTGGTTGCACTCCCTGCTGGTCCAGAGAAGCATCCATTGAGCAGGGAGTCTGGGAATACGTCAGCAATGCAACAAGCTCTGGTGCCATGTATGCGGGGCTACCAGCAGTCTTCTTGATTGTGTCGTTGTCTGTCTCAAAGATTTCCGACACACCAAAATCTACAATCTTGACCACGTCATCCTCACTAACGAGGACGTTTTCGGCCTTGATGTCTCTATGAATGATACCTTGCGAATGAAGGTATTCGATGCCAAGAATCATGTCGCGGAAATAGAGGCGACACTGTTCTTCAGAGTAGCATGGCTCGGTGGGATCTGTGCGGGGCATGATAACGCCCTTTTCACAATATTCCAAAATGACATACAAAAAGTCCCCACGTGGATCGTCAAGTACCTCGACAAGATCTACAATGTTGGGGTGGTCAATTTTCTTCATGATGGCAATCTCGCGACGGATGAGGTTGAGCGGATTGGACACGCCATCACGCGTTGGACCAATGCGGACTCCTTTCCGGCGCATCATCATCATCTCTGCTCGGTTGAGCCTTTTAAGTCGCTGCTTTGAGTACTCTTTTATAGCCTTGAGTTAGCATGCTCTTGAAATACTGCAGACGATCGTCTACGAGTACTTACGTAGTTGGTACCTGTCTTTTGGTCCGAAGCAAGCCGAACGTATCCATATGACCCCTGGCCAATGACGTCTCCAACCGTGTACTGATTGATTGAACGGCCCTTGGCATCTTCACGCACGCTGGCGTCGAGGGTTTCTTTGATTTCGCGAGGGATCGCATTGGCAAGCCGGAAATGGTGGCGGGTTGGGCTCATCGTTGGAACAGTCGGCGACGAGTAGAACCGCACCATGCCAGGCCGGCTAAGAGCAGCCTTGAGGGCTCCAGACCTCAGCTCTGGTACCTCTGGTGATGGTGAAGTAACGACAGTCGTGCGGATCGTCGGAACGACTCCGCTCTGTTCGAGCTGCGCCAACGGCGGCTCCCGGACACGACTGTCCTTGTCCTGATGACTCATGCCAGCAGATTCAGTGGATGCTGTAATGTACGGGCTTATCGCTTCTGGTGTCATATCAGGAGATTTTGTATCCATCCCTTTAAAAGGTCGTTGTGTGTGTACCTGGTGACACAAAGGGTCTCAGAGTTGACTGCGGTTCGGTCTAGAAGCAACAACTGGCAGTGATCGAGACTAGTTCACAGGGGCATGGCCAGTGAAATATAAGCAAGGGGCGGATCTAAGATAACGAAAGACAAAAGGATGTAAACCGGGTGATCAGGAGCCGATCGAGCCGCCCGCTTGCACCGAAAACTGCATCCAAAGGATAGGTTGTGGGGAATGATTGGAGAACGTGCCCTTCACCAATTCCTGTATAGTCCTAACCCACAGAGCGATCAGGCGAAACTTTGGTCTTGGAGCTACCCGGGCACAAGGGGCTCGTTACAGGGATAAAAAAAAAACGGACAATAGGTATTAGTTTTCACGCTTATTCAGGGTACTACCTAGTACCTAGGCGAATTCATGTGCTGGTGATTTTTCATCTACGTGATATTACTGCTGTAACCCAATATCAGCTGAGGTCTAGAGCTAGTAGTGGAGAGGTCGATACTCTGACGTTGACAGACCTATAAACTACCCGTTTGTTCCGAAAAGGCGGTAAATAGTCTCACTGGATGAAACCAAGCTTGGCTTGGCACTCATTTTGAGTTGGTGTTTGCTGGACAAGAAACGCCTACTGTATATGTACGGCTAACATGCATATGCACAAAAGCCAAGGAGACGCAGAAGGAACTTCCATGGCAGAGGGCACAAAGAACAATGGACATATATTGATAATCAGAGTGTACCAGGCTGTGAAGTAAACAGAACATTAGTCGGAATCATGCATATAGGGTGGCTATGGTGGATGTACCTTGGACGCAGACCCTTTAGGTCACAAGCTGCGGCGTGATCACGGGTGGCTGATCGGGTCGTCGCTTGCGACGCTCCAAAAGTGTGGCGCCCTCGAGGTGGAGCTCAAAGGGTCCTGGACTCTGTAGAGCTCCAGTACCTCCGAGACCATGAGCGTGCGAGGTTCGTGGTTTACGTGATCGGCTAGCCTCTGATGCCTTGCCAACACTGACGCGCTCCATCTTGTGCTCGAGTGACGAGTCAAGACGTGCCTTTGCGGGTGGTGGAGCATTTGCCATGGCGTAGTCATAATCTGCGCTGTTACCAAGCGGAGCCTCGTCCATGTCTTCTTCTTCTTCGACGACCATACCCTGTGGCAACGGGCGGCCACGACGACGTGTTTCTTCTTCCATACGATGCACAGCGTTGGAAACATCAAACACCTCTTTGAGTGTAACAACGACTGGCGACACATATTCCTTGGACTTATCGCCTCGTTCATCGTGCTCGTTGAGCTCAGTAACAGACGTGAGAGGCTGGGTGCCTGCCAAAGGCATGTGGGTTCTGGTAGTAGCAGAAGCAGGGCCAGCAGGAGCGCCCGACTTCTGTGTGATCCAAGGGTGTTGCAAAAACTGGTCTATCGAGTAACGAGCATCAGGGTCAACCGTTAAGAGATGGCTAATAAGGTCTTTGGCGCTGTGGCTAATGTCGTCCCACCACGGGCTCAAAAAAGTGTACTGACCCTTGGCAACCTTCTCAGTAAGGATTTCGATGCTTTCGTCGTAGAAGGGCGGGAATCCGCACAGAATTGTGTACAGTACACATCCCAACGCCCACATGTCGACGCTCTTGGAGTATCGTTCGTCCTTAACAATCTCAGGAGCCGTGTAGCCAACAGTTCCACATGGTGTCATTGTCTTTGAGTCCCAGATGATCTTGGATAGACCAAAGTCGGCGAGCTTGATGACACCGATTCCACCGCCGCCAACGCCCGGAACAAACTCTCCCTCGTCCTCTTTGGCCTCATCCTCACCCTTGCGCACTTTTCTGTCCTTTGAAGGAATGAAATCGCATGGGTAGAAGAGCAGGTTCTCAGGTTTGATGTCACGATGTACGACACCGGCTTCCTCGTGTAGGTAACGCACGGCCTCAGCAACTTGAAGAATAACATGGCGAGACAGGTCCTCGGAGAAGTAGGTGAGTCGGACAATCTGATGGAACAACTCGCCGCCAGGAATGAGTTCCAAAACAATGAAGTAATGGTCGGGGGTTTCGGAGAAGTCTATCAAGTCTACAATGTTTTTATGGCGAAGTTGGCGCATAATGGCGACCTCCTTGAGGATTGTCGAGCGCTGGGGTTAGAGAGTTTCTTTGAGTGTGAGGGGACCCCTCGATACCGATAGGCACCCTCGTGAGACTACGCACCTGAGTTGAGTCCTGAGCAGCGCGTCGAGCCGCTGGGCCCAGATGTGAGTCGGACTTGAATGAGTGGCGCACGATGAGGAGTGAATGGGTATACATACCTGGGAGTTGTTGAGCTGTTGCTTTGGCACGACCTTGACAGCAACGTACGTGTTTGTCTCGAGATCGTATGCCTTGTATACTGTCGAAAAGGCGCCATCGCCCATGCGTTCGAGCAGCTTATACCTCTCGAGTCCCGGGTACCGGGGCATCGTGGACTTTTGCTGGGCTTCCTCAGCAACAATCTGCTTGACTGCTACATTGTAGGCATCTTTACGGGCCTCGGGACCGGGCTGATTCACAACAGGAGGCGTTGGTTGCTGGTGCACGATGTTAACAGCAGGTGACGAATGCGACTGCACAGGCCGATCGGGGTCTGGCCCACGGGCTTGTTTGCCCTGGCGGATGAAGTTGCGGAAGTTCTCAAACATGGCCGGCCGCCGTCGAGGCAAGTGTCTGGTCAGAAGCTAAAAAACACCCGATGTCCCAACTGCGCGAACAATATGTAGGGCGCGCGTCAGCAACTGCTGCACTGGGCAACGATAGCAAAGCAAGGAACCGTACGGCAGGGTACTTTAGCGCCCACAGTAGAGGGGGGCCAACAAAGCGAGATATTTTACTACCTGGTACCAACTGGTATACGTTTGTAGCTCAAGACTCTAGTGTAATACGCGTTTGGTGGTGTGCCAGTAGTGAGTGACTTGTGGGAGGCAGTGCGAGGGTGGGGGGGTAGCGGAGTTAACAAGTAAGAACAATAAAGGCAAAACTGTGGCACAGTAGAGGGGAGGGAGGGGGACAAAGAGAATTAATGGGGAGAAGGTGGAGATAGATACAGATCAAGAGAAGAGTCGCACAGGTTGACTCTAGGTGACCCTGGAGTGTTGGCTGTTGGATAGAATGATTCGTGACTCGAGGATAGCGCGATTACCGGCCTGTACCATGCGGTTTTTTTCCTGGATAGTATGCAGCGCCGACTAGAACTCGATCAAGTAACAGCTAGTGTGCTGTTAATGCTGGCGGCTGTTGGTGGGTTTGTTTTTTGAGTTTTTTGACAAAGGAGAGGGAACCTGGAGTTGTCTGGATCGTGGTCTCCTTATATGTATGGCCCCCGAAACCAGGCAAGTTTGTATTGCTTGGCTGGCTGCCACGCGCTTGCGCCTGCGCCAGTACCCCACACGCTGCAGGCCTGTCAGAGCAGGCTCAGCAAGGCTAATCTGGTGAGCTCAGCCTGCCATTGGCTGCGCCCGCAGCTATGCCTTTGCCAGGGGCGCTACTCGGCAGATGCGTTACGTCATGCAACGCGGCAACGTCATCACTGACGTCATTGGACCCCGGTATGCATGTAGGGCTACATCTTGACAGCCAAGCTGTAGGAACTAAGGGGGAGTGTTTCTCCGGATAATATGTGGAAACATGGGGGCATTTAGTGGAAACGGGTCTAGTCACGATTCATTTCGTTTGTAACGTTTATTTCTTCGAAGGTTGACTTTGTGCTAGCTCGCTGCTCTGTGCTACATATTTAATGTGCATACTCGAAAAACTGACAAGTTTTGATAAATGATCAGTTCACTATATTTTACATTCACAAATCTTGTTATATAGATCTCATCAACGGGTTTCCATTAGACCGATTACCGTAGTCACACAACACCAGCACGACGAGATCAACCGAGTACTGTCAATACGACGCAATTCAGTCAACATGGGCCAGCATCTCAATGGAGTAATGAACAGGCAGCAGGAATACCTCACACAAAGCCAACTCATCCATCACTACACTAGCTGACAACGTACAAGTCTAATAGATTCACTTAACATCCCAATGACTGGCCTCGTGGCCATCGTCGTCCTCATCCACGGCTTCAGGCTCTTCCACAGTCTCGCCCTCAAGCTCCTTCTCCTCGGGCATCGAGCTCACGATACGAGGCCCATCTTCGCCCTCATCTTCATCCTCTTCGTCTTGATCGCGTCCACCTTCGGGCTCTTCAGTGTCATTCTCATGCGATGTATCGGCATCCAGCGTGCGATTGACATCCTCGACCTCGGTCTCATCGCCAGGCGTGTCGAGACGTGGCCGCTTGCTGACGTCCTCAGCAACAGCCTCTGCTTCCTCTTCATCATCCGATACATCGAGAGTCTCGTCTTCGGGCTGGGCTGTTTTGCTCGCCTTGCGTTGCGCCTGGTACGCCTCGTGTTCTCTGTTAGCACTGTCCACCACACACTGATCTCCACTTACTCGATACTTCGGATCGCACTGTGGCAACAAAAGCACCCAACTTGATGTTTTCCAGCGCCCGAAACACGTCAGCGCTTGTCACTGTCTTGCGACCAGCACCCAGCGCAATCAGATTAGCCCTGCAGTTAGCAGCTGCGTACTAAACGCGTCGCGTCAATCAGATCACCTACTCATGGGTCAGATAGTTAATAAATAGCGTGGTACTCCGTTGCAGTGCAGTGACTCCATCTGTCGGAAGCTTGTTCTCCTCGGGTAGCACTTCTTTGGCGAGCCTAGTTATGACTGTTCTTGGTAGTAGCAGTTCCTGAGTCAGTGATCGTTCTTTCAACACAGCCTAGGCGCTCCACTCGCTCAAAACTCACGTCTATCGAGTAATCGACCTTCTCACGCAGAGGTAAGCCCGTTGTCGCGTCCACGGGTTTAAATCCGTCCGCATACTTCTTCCATCCTTTAGGCGGCATTGCTTGACTAACGGTGAATTTTGTCACGCTTAAAATTCGCGACTTGGGCCCATCCGCGCCCTTGCCGCTATCTTGATACCCAAAAACTATTTGACTTGGGCTCGTGTCAGCTACTTCACAGCAAATAACACTTACAAAACAGTAATATTATATTAAAATGCTCAAAACTGGAGGATTACACACAGAGCCCACACAAACATAGGTAGAATACGACCTCCATCTCTGTTTATGCTGACGGACCGCCGCGACACGATCCAAAATCTGTGTTAGCTAGTGATATGGTAAACAGGATAAACTCACCTGGAAACCCACAAGACACTCCTAATAAACCATAAACAATACCTCCACATACAGCGGCACCAATGACTTTGAGCCTTCAGTTAGATGAACCCTTTATGCCCGGAAAGTACCTGCTGGGAACGTAGCAAGCGAAGTAGCAAGCGTTGTCACCACTCAAACACATCACTTACTTAACATTCTGCCAGTACATGCCACGCTGCACACTGGCTGCACGTTTGCGGAAAAGAGATGCGCTATTGTTCATACGATCTGTCTTTGAAACAAGCAGATTGATGCGCTCTCCGCGCTCCAACACTCGCTCAACGTTCTCAATCATGACGCTTTGCACCTGGTCTATCTCGGCCTGTACAAGACTCGCTTTGTCCATTTCCCCACGCTCAGAAGCGCCCACAATTCTCTTGAGCTCGTCGTTGAAGTTGACCTGCTCGTCATCCTCGCCATGACCATGCAAAAACGCCTCCTGCATGTTCATCAGCAACAGAAACGGCACTCGCCTATTAACGTCACCTCGTGACACCACCAAAAAGACAAGCCCTGAAGGTCTTGAAACATAGTGTGCTGCTATACTCTCGTGAACAAAGCTCATTTGTCGACTCTGACCAGGTTCTATCTGATCAGCTATCACCAGGGCAAACGCTCTGGCTGAGCCAGGCACCACCTCGTATTCGCTAATGATATCCTTGTGTCGAAGTATACATGCAAATAAAACTGGATTAGCACGGAACAGACAGGAAAATAGCTTATACCACAGGTATACTGCTGGTAGACGTACTCCTTTTGCTCGACTCTGCCATTGCTATAAGCGAAGAGCTATCAAATAAGTCAAGTGACGATAGAGAACTCTAATAATCCACGTGCGGCTAATCCTAGTCGATGATATAGCGAGCAGTGGAAGCTAGCTACATGTCAACTATTACATTAGTTGTACAGGAACCTAAATCCATCCCATTATTCGCTGTGAAGACCATGCAATTCTGTATACGACTAGCTCATATATGAAAGTCCATCCTCAAGGTTGCGCACCACCTCTCCGTAGTGGTTGACTTCCTGTCCTTGCTGATGATGCTGATGCTGATGATGATGGGTCCTCTGGTGGTCTGGTGGTCCATGAGCACCTGAAGCCGCCATAGGCATATCATGACGGTACATATCCGGCGGTGGGAAGTATGCGGGCGAAGGCTGCGCACGGATGAGTTGGTCGCGATCCATGAGCGCAGTAGCCCGCTGAATCTGTGCTGGGATAGAGTCCAGTTGGCCGATTGTCGTAGCTCTCTGCCGTCTCGAGCTCGCAGGAACACCAGTTCCCGGATGGTACTGCATCTGCTGTTGCTGACGGGGCTGCTGGTACTGAGGCGGCGGTACAGCATGACTGCCTATCAAATGGCTTGGTTGCTGCTGCTGCTGAACATGCTGTTGGGCAACAGCAACAGGCGGTGCGACCGGATGAGGAACTGGGGGCACCACTGTCTGCGGTGCTGCGGCAGTAGCTGCTGGCACAGTGGGGTAATGCTGAGGCTGTGGAATGCTTTTGTTATAGTAGCTCTTGATGCCGTTGTCTGTAACCACACCTGGAACAGCTGCTGGCGGCTGAGAGAACCGGTTGACCTGCGACTCTCCCTTAACGTTGATCGGCACAAACGGTCCCATGAACTTGCTCTCAGTAATAAATGGATGTGTGGATGCCTGCTGAGGAGTCCACCGCTCAAAGGGGTTGAGGTTCAGGAGACCCTGAACAAAGTCCACAAATGCGAGTCGGTTCTGCATCTCACGCTCAATCTCATCCGTCGACATGTTCTGACGAGGGAGTCGGTAATCCCGAATTATCTCGCGCAGGTTTGTTGAAGGGAAGTACCGCTTGCTGGGTTGCTCGTCGCATTTGTGTTCGAGCGAATACTTCTCTCGGCTCTTGAGTCGGTAGTGTTTCTGGCCATGCTCATCAAAGTACTTTTCAAAGAATTGGCCAGAGTTTTTACCCATCTCAATCATCCAATTGGGTGGCATGCCCAGCATCTCAGTAATACGGCAGAGCTGGTTGTATTCCGAAGTACCTGGAAAGACAGGCAGTCCGAGGAAAAGCTCTGTAACAATGCATCCAAGTGACCACATGTCAATTGACGTTGTGTACGGAAGACCGAGAATCACTTCCGGGGACCGGTAGAAACGGGACTGGATATAGGTATAGACAGTTTGCCTTTCGTGACAGGCTGAACCAAAGTCGATAACCTTGATAACAGGGCTATCGAGACTTTTAAGTAGAATGTTCTCTGGCTTAAGATCGCAATGGATAAGACGGGACTCTTTTAAAACCGTCAAAGAATCCAGCAACTGCTGCGAAAAAGCTCGCACGAGATTGGTACTGAGTCCGTGGAACTGATTCTGTTTGATCAACTCGTACAAGTTGCTTGACAGCAACTCGAAAACAAGACACAGATGTGACTTGTGCATAAATTTATCCTTGAGACGGAGCAGATTGTGCTCATCGTTCTTATCCACGTAGTTATTGAGGTGTTCGAGGATCGATACCTCCATCATGCTCTGGTTGAGATACGCTGTCTTGTTCTTGATGACCTTGACAGCAAGAATCTCCTTCGTGATCATGTTCTGACACTTGACAACCTGTCCGAAAGTTCCCTGTCCAAGGATATCAAGGACAAGGTACTTGCGCTGTTCTTCCACACCTAAAACGTCGTTTACGTACAAGATATAGTCGCTCTCAGAGTTATCATAGCCGTTGTTAAGCTTCCCTTCGCTTGGTTTTGTCAACACGCGGCGCGGGTTCTTGGAGGACTCATACTTGAAACTGGGATTGCAAAACTGATAGGTTGTCGTGAGGTTGCTGGTTAGCGCATTAAGCGGACTCATAAAGCCACCCTCGGGAATGGCACGGCGGAACTTCGGTTGCGTGTTAGCGACAGGAATGAGATCCGAGTGAGTGCGGACATGTCGAAACACAGGCGGAGCGACAGGCGGAGCTACCATCTGCTGTACTCCAGCAATATGAGGAGGTGCTAGTACCTGGTGTGGGGCCGACTGCGGCGGCTGTTGATTGTGATGCGTGGTTGGTTGAACCGGAGTGGAGACATGCATAGGAGACAGCGGTGGCTGGTTCTTGAACGGAGAGTGAGCGCGAGGCGAAGAGCGGGAGTGCGGAGTCGAGAACAGCAGGTGTTGCTGTTGATGCTGCTGTTGATGTAAAGCGCGGGTAGGCGATCCACGTCCGCTGCCCGCATTGGGTGTACCCATTGGAGAGATCCACGGATTATGCGAGATAGAAACTCCACCACGAGGCGTCGTAGGGGATGATGGGTAGCCAGAACCAAGAGCAGCAGAGTTGGTAGGCGAGTACCGATAAGGCGACGAATCACGAGGCAGGTCAGCGACGCCGCCTAAGCCTGAGTGGAAGTCGGGGCCATTGTCAGCATATGTGGACGGCATTGACAACCGTGAGCCGTACTGAGCCGGCAGGGGAGAGAAGAACGAGGGCGGATTGGGACCCGGCGAAGCTTCGAGCCCTGTTTGCGTCAAAGCAGGCATGAGGTTCGACTGCACGCCTCCAGATAACGAGCGGTGATGGAAGTGGTGGCTGTGGCGCTGGGCTGAGGCCGCTGACTGCTTGCTGACAGGTGTATGCTGTCCTCGATAATGCGACGAGGCAATGGGAGTTCCGTCAGGATACGCGCCATAGGCAGCAGATGCGGCCGCTATTGACGGGTTGCGAGAGGCCGTCGGAGACGAGGATTGAGGCATCATTGACGATGGTGATTGCATGCCCATAGAAGGGATAGACGATGCTGAAGCAGCCACTGCCGTCGAAGGCATGCCTAAAGCAGACTGCTGCACTTTAGCACCCGAGGGAGTCACTGGCATCATCATGCCCTGGCGGGAGTTGCGACGAGGCGAGTTGGGATCCATGGGAGCAACGAAGATCCACAAAGCCTAGAACACACCACGAGTGAGGAGTAAACAAAGAAATCGTCGAGATGAGGCGGGATTCGACGTCTACAGGTACCAGGGGTTGGTTCCTCACACGAAACAACAGGATATCACCAGATACAGGGTGATCAGGTCAAACAAAACGCGCGATATACGGCGAGGGGCCAACGACGAGTAGAGGTCCTAAATGGCCAAAATCCACTCTACAAGACAGGCTGCCTGAATCCGCGGACTGAAAGCGCCAGCTGCTATCGAAAAACCGAGGAAGTAGAGTCTCTATGGCTAGACTAGAGCCAAGCACGGATGATTTGCGGGGAGTCAATACTACTCAGGGTAGGGGATTATGCTGCGCTGCTGTGCAACGTCATAACCTCAACACGCGCCGGGCATGGTTCCTATCTCCTTTCCTCTCATATATTATTGAGTATTTGAGCTAGATGAATGGACTGATGTTGTTGGCTATGGCTCATCAGAACAGAAGGCGCGACTGCCAGCTGGTGCTGTCTGGTAGACTGTAAATTGTAAAACAAGCCTTGTCCCAGATGTACGCCCTCGAAAACGCAACGCGTTTTATACTGCTGCGCACCCTAGTATACTTGGTTGCAGCTCCATTTTAGACTTATATAGAGTATGCTAGGAACTTACAAAAAACTACAATTGTAATCGGCAGACATCATAAATCATCACTTCAGATGAGGTCGTCGGCTGAGTTGCTGGGATATTAAGCTATTAAGTTCTGCATCTGACTGCCTCGAGCCTGTGAGCTTAAACGGTTCTATCTCGTTTCAACAACGAGAAACAACCCCCACTACTCAGTAAAGTAGTTAACGAGATGCATTCGTGTGGAATCCTCCACTAGCCTTCTTATCGCCGTCATTTCACCTTCGCATCGAATGCTCCGAATCACCAGTCCGTCCCTGCATATGAATCCCTAATACCCCCAATGATCCGTTTGATCGTTTATACCAGCCATGGCTGTCATTGAAGAAATCCCAGATACTCCCGAACCCGAGGCTTCGCGTGATTCTACCGAGAGCCCAGACTCGCTTCCATATTCATTTAAGCAGACGTTGGCCGATGTGACGGTGACGGCTCTCGTGCCGCCAAACACACGGGCCAAAGCAGTCGAAGTTGTCATTACGAAGAAACACATCAAGGCCCGTTTGCGCGCTGCTCCTCCAAACGAGTATATCATCAATGGCGACCTATTCAATGAAATCACCGTCGATGAGTCGACGTGGTCCATTGTAGACCAGAAGGAGCTTGCTATCACCCTTGAGAAAGTGAATCAGACCGAATGGTGGCCACATGTCGTCACAACTGACCCGAAAATCGATGTCACAAAGCTCGAGCCCGAGAAGAGCAAATTGACCGATCTCGACGGTGACACCCGGTCAATGGTCGAGAAGATGATGTATGACCAGCGCCAGAAAGAGCAGGGCCTCCCCACCATTGACCAGCAAAAGAAGCTGTCAGCCCTGGAAAACTTCAAGAAACTGCATCCAGAACTGGACTTTAGTAAAGTCGACATGACTCAACTGTAGTAGCAGTTGAATCATACACAAGCATACTACATCCAATGCAAATAATATATTAAACTAGAATCCAAAGCTGAAGGAGGACATATCGGGCTCCTGGAATGCGACTGCCGCCACAGGCTTGAGCGTCTGGGCAATTTTCTCATCCAAAACTAAGCCCTTGGGAGACTCTTCTACGGCTTCAAGAGGCTCAACAGCCTGTTCATCAAGCTGAAGCTTCGAAAGTCGAACATCGACATCGTGGATGCTTGGATGTTCGAAGGCCCAAGACCTTAGCAGATCCAGAGCCAGCACATCGCAACCCATACGACTGTAAATGGATGCTGTCTTCAGTACAAAGCGGAATTCACTGGTGCTAGAACTGCCAAATACCGATACAGTTCCCGATGCAGTAACAGAGCCCCGTCGCGACGTGAGAACACTTGTTCCTTTGACCTCTCGATGCGACGTGCGGAGCTTGTTTTTGAGGTACCGATAGAGAACGCTCAGAACAGGGTCATCAACAAGGAAGGTTCGACTACGCGTCGAGCGACCCCATGCAAGTGCTTTGATAGTACCATTCCAGTCCTTCAGCATCCACAGTGCCCATCCCATCATCCACCTGTCGCCCGATTGCTCTGCTTCAGGCAGAATATACGTGGTAATGAGCGCCCTAAGTGAAGGTCCATCATCACCATCATAGACTCGAGCAACGGCAATCGCGAGAGGAACATCCCCAATGTACCGTACAAGCACATTGACGGCATCCTTGATAGAATCTCCAAGCAAAAAGAAAGCCGCTGCATACTCGTACCTGTGTTTTCCCAACAGAGCAAATGCATTTTTTAGCGCCGCTGACTTCCATCTTGCTTGTGTATAGTCATTTGACAGAAGCTTGATTGTCTTCTGCTGCTCCTTGTTGCCAGTACTTGTCCGCCATAGACCAAGGAGTACAGATTTCTTGCGAAGAGCGAGGTAATATAGCGAGCACCGCACGGGGTCCCGTTTGCCATCAAAGTTGAAGTAGTTCCTACCAAGCTCGTCGAAAAGCTCCTTCAGCTCGTCAGATCGTACCCAATAAGGGATACCAACCTCTCGAACAGATGGCCACATCATCTTCCCTGTCTGAGATTTCTTGATGACGTCCAGAAGCAAGTTCTGTGATTCACTATGCAAGGCCCAGTTGAAATCACGCGTTGTCATAGATTCCTGCGTTCCACGATGTATCTTATAGAGCTTGAACCCGAGAAGGAACTTTATTCCGTTGGTATCAAGCGAACGCACCTCTTCCTCAATGAACCCGACCGCTTCAACAACACTTGCCAGGGTAATCTGCTGATGACGAGTGAGATAAGGCAAAGAAACCTTGTGCAGCCACTCGAGCAAGTCTTCGCACAGCTTGGTAGAGAAAGGTTCCAAGCTTTGGTCTTCTTCCCCTAGTGCAATAACGCTTCCTCGGCGAGATATCCGTTGCCAATTTACTTCAAGCAGCTTGGGAGCATCCAAGTCTAAAGTACTCTTAATATCGGCTACCATCTGTTGCTCCAGGATGGGAGCAAATCGCAGTTTCCTTAGCAGATGGCAAATGATATACTTTACCATCTCCAGGTGATCAGCGAATATGAGCTGGATAAGTAGCTGTGGGTGATACACTGGTAGAGGACCATTCAAGACAGTGCATATATCAAAGATGGTGCTCATATTCTGTGCTGTTGATTTAGTGTATCGAGAACCCAGCAGCTGCTTGTTCGTCTCATCATTTGGGTCGCTCATTTGATCTTGAATGAACAACTGGTTACCAGCCCCAACGACAAACGTACCATCTTGCAACCAAATAGAGTCACCAATGGGATGTGATGTATACTGTGAGATGTCGACCTTTCTGAACGCTACCCAAGAGGGCGTCTTATTCGTGTAGTCAAACCGTTGCTGGCAAAACAATACGACCTCTTTTGCAAAACCGACACCCAGGACACATTGACTATCCGGAGTAGTGGTCCAATCCAAATCTGAGATTGTATTATCACTCGAGAAGCTTTCTTTGAACTCGAGGATGTTGTTGTGCGTATCCCAAATAGATAGTTCTGTGCCGGGCTCGTTTGCAATAACCATTTTCTTAGTGGAAGAGACTTGAGCTCTGAGAATATTTTTCTCCCCAGTTTCAACTGCATTCGTGAGAAGCCAAACAAGCTTGTCTTCATCATCATTCAACTGCCCAGTCCAACCACGCAACACGCCTACAGGTGATACTGTTATGAGGACTTCACGTTGAAAGGTCGTGATCTGAGACCCGCTGCCAACTGTCTGCTCCCATCCCATTGGCTCAACAGCTACAGCGAGATGTATCTCATCATCTTCTGGTAAACTGAAAGACCCGAGGTAGGAGATAGTAGTTTTTGAGTTCGATTCTGTAGGAAGCGTGATAGTCCACGTCGGCACATAGCTGTTGTTGTAGACAATAATTAGATGCAAGTCTGAACAGTCAGTGGGCTCAGGAAGCAGAAACATGCACAGTGGCTTCCCAGGATCTTCACAATTTTGAATAGTGTTAACAGATGTCATAACTTTCGCTGAAGAATTAGAGCAGTCCCAAATTACTAGCTCGTGTGAATCCAGGAGTGTAATAACGATATCCATTCCTGAAATTATCACAGACCGAAGCACATGCCGGTCAGGATCAGTTTGGATAAGTGAGCACTTTTGAAGAGTGATGCCTGTAGGTAGACGATGCGGTTTCCATAGTGCATTTTCAGCGAAATTACTCTGGGTAAAGAGTCGAGTACCGTCTGCTGAGCGTATTATCGATTGCACAGACTTCTTGTGGCCAGTTAAGATCGAGTTAAGGAGCAGTTGTCTCCGGTGAGGAGCAGCATCACCCGCCTTTCCTAAGAACTCTGAAAAGTCAATGGTAAAATGGTAGAGCGTACCCAGTAGATCATGTACAAGAATAGACAGCCCTTTAGCAAAGTCTCTCTGTCGATGAGGAGCGTAGACAATAACGTCCAGAGATGGTGAAAAGAACGGAAATATAGCATCAATGTGACTTTGTAGAGGCTCAGAGTCCAGAAACTTCTCGACGGCAACGAGCTTTTGCTTCCGCTGCTCCAAGTTCTCAATAGTGTATGCAGACATGGTTCGACTTTTCCTGTTGATGGTGATGCAAATTTCTGGTGCTTTCACTCCCAGTTTGAGGACGTCTTCTACTCGTTTGGGGTCAAGCTTTGACGAAGCAGATGCTGCAATGACTGTGGAAGATTCAATTCCGCGGGAGACGTCACGGTTGTCAAGAACGCATGCAAAATCATCAGTAGAGAAGTCGACGGAGCCACAGAGCTGAAAGTTGGTCGGGTCCATGGAGTCCAGACAGGCCCATATCCGCAGAACCTTATCTTCTGAGATGGTATAAAGGGTATTTGCTATTGATTGCGATGCTTCGAATGGTTGTTTCCACCGTAAGAACAACACTCGCGTAGGGTGTGGAAGGTAGACGAAGTCGAAATCCACACTGTCGACATCAAAGCACGATCGACGCCAAACTTTAACAAGCTTATCGTGTTTTCCGACACTGGCAACAAGCCACGAGTCCACCGAAAACGCAACTAGATCGGCTGGGTTCGCAAGACGCTTCGTCCATATCCGTCTTGCTTGGGTGGTCGAGTATCGGTCGGGTAGCTGCCAAAGGATCAACGACGTAGCACCAGTGATTAGTTCAGATGCGGCACCCCATGATAAACTGACAATCGGATCTTCTGCATCGTTCTCAAGCTCCACGAGAGTGTCCCATTCATGCGGGTTGACGGCGTATGGATCGGCTGGCTTGAAGACACGTACTCTGTTGCCAAACGAGACTGCGATACAGCCCGAACTTGCCTCTATAGAGACAGCTAGACCATCACTGGGTAGGTATATCGTCTGTAACAATTGACTGGCATCGCGAAGGATGATGAGATTGTTGCCAGAGCAGTATGCCTTAAGTTAGAATATCCACATCGTCAAGCAAACTGAATACTCACAAGTAACCTGATATCGTTCCATATTTCCGACGAAATACAATTCACGAGACTGTTTGGCTCACCAGGCAGGAAATTGAGACCCATGGCGATCAACACAGAAGAGGGAACGACAAAGTAGATTACGCCTCGGCCCCCTAATGATGGTGTGGTGAACTGGTCCAAAGGAATTGGGGGATGCTGTTAAGCGGGTATGTCCGCGAAAGTTGAGTCTTGGCAAAGGACGAACCGTCCGAATGATTAGATACGAAGCGAACAGAGCCAATAACTAGAAACAGATTGGGAACTCAGATGGACCCACAAATGTCGGAATTTGTATTTGGCATGGATGCCAGCCCAATGCTCTTTTGTTCGCTCTCTGTTCTATCAGTATCCCTACTCCTTATCGTGGCAAGGGTTGGCAAAATATATGACCAAGCTGCCGAGTTAAAAATTACCAGTATCTACTATCTACTATGCCGTCCTCAGAGGCGTCTGAAGAGGTCCTACCTCCGTGCAAGCGGTGCAAAGATGTCTCAGTGCTGATATCACGGAAAGAGGCCTTCTGCAAAGCTTGTTTTGTCAAGTTCGTCCAATACAAGCAGCGCAAGCGGATGGAAGATTTCAAAGTCGATTACAACCCGGCAGCCACAGTACCACGGCTCCTTCTACCACTATCTCTTGGAAAATCATCTCTATCATTACTGGACATGGTATATGACTTGTTAAGAGTACAAGATGAAATGCATAGAGGACGCCAGGGATTCAAGCTTGTCGCAATACATGTCGACGAAACGTCGATCCAACGATTCGACCACGATATAGCGAAGTTACTATCAAGTCTACGACTCAAGTACCCAGAGTGCCAAATAGACAGCATAAAGATCGAGAGTTTTATTGATAGTGCCGTGGATTTACAGAAGCTGGAGCTACAGTGCGGACCACTCGAGTGCTCAAATACAACTGAGCTCATTGCCATGTTGGCGAAGCGGACTCCTCAGCAGGATCTTATGACAATTATTCGAACACAGCTGATTAGTAAGCTTGCAGAGAATCTTGGATGTGTATCCGTCCTATGGGGACACAATATGACGCGGCTTGCAGAGTTGGTTATTTCGTTGACAGCGAAGGGTCGCGGAGACAGCATGTCTTCAATACTGTTCAGCGAACAAACCAACCCCAGCTTCATATATCCGCTTGGTGAGGTCTTATCATCAGAGGTGTCGAATTACGTGTCTGTAAAAGAGCTGGATGAGTTGGTTGCAAACACGCTGAATGTCCCACCAGCAACGACAAAGCTACAGAGCATTGATGAGCTGATCCGTCAATACTTTGTGTCTGTTGAAGAAGGATTCCCATCTGTGGTATCTACTACAGTTCGGACTGCTACAAAGCTGGCCCCGAGTCGCCATTTGACTGATGATACAACTAGACTATGCCAGCTGTGCTCGTCGCCAGTGCAGTCAGACAGTCGTCAATGGCTTGACAGCATCACTGTCAACGAGGCTGCGCCCGGCCTTGAGTCAAAAAGCATAGACCAGCAACCAGATTCAAGTATTCAGACGCAGTTGTGCTATGGATGTCTTGTTACATTTAACGAATCGCGGATCGGAAGCATCAATTGGCCGCTACGCAGTACCAAAAACGAGATACTAGATGAGTACATTCTCAGCGACGACGATGATGATGATAACAACACCGGTAACTGATGAGTGGGCAGCATAATAATTCATTCAATCCATTTTTTTTTGCATCTGACTGAGATATTTAGGCTGACGCAGTTTAGCAATTACTTGCGCTGACCGTAAGCACGCGTAGCGTAGTGACCGTCAATGACAATGACATCCTCGGGACGGTAGTCCTTCTTACCAGACAGGAACGACTGAAGGATGTTCTTGACACCATTGGCGTAACGCTGCTGGGCATCCAGAGAAGTTCCAGACATGTGAGGAGTCATGGCATTACCCCATCCGTACTTGTTCTTCATAGAGCGCCAGGGGTGGTCCTTGGGGGCAGGCTGGGGGTACCAAACGTCACCACCGTATCCACGCAATTGACCGGATTTGACGGCATCGGCGACATCCTGCTCAACACAGATAGCACCACGAGCAGTGTTGATGAGCCAAGCGCCCTTCTTCATCTTGGAGATAAGCTCCTTGTTGAAGAGACCCTTAGTACCCTCGTGCAGCGGGCAGTTGATGGTGACAATGTCGGCCTGGGCCAGCATCTCCTCAAGATTCTCAACGCGACGGCAACCAATCTCCTTCTCGAGCTCGGGATCTAGGGGCTGGTAGTCGTAGTACAGCAGCTCCTTGGGGTCAAAGGGCTTGAGACGGCGGAGGACACGAGAACCAATACGGCCGACACCAACAGTAGCAATGACTTTACCTTCAACATCCCACGAGTCCTTGGCGACGCCAGCGACGTCCCAGCCGCCGTTACGGACCTGCTCGTTGGAGGGAACAAAGTTGCGGACCAGCACGAGAATGGTCATGACAACGTGCTCAGCGACCGAGGTGACGTTAGAGCCGGTCACCTCAAGAACAGCAATCTTGTGCTCGTTGGCAGCATTGAGATCAATGTGGTCGGAACCAACACCAGCAGTGATGCAGATCTTAAGGTTCTTGGCCTTCTCAATGCGCTCACGGGAGATGTATCCTGGGTGGAAGGGTGTGGTGATGACAATGTCAGCGTCAACAATCTCCTTGTCGAGCTGCGAGTTGGAGCCGTCCTTGTCATGAGTGGAGACAAGAGTGTGACCCTGTGACTCGAGCCACGAGCGGATACCCAGTTCGTTCTCGACGCATCCCAGCAGCAGGGGCTCATCTTCGGCGTGCTTGCCGGCAGAGTAGAGGACTAGCAGAACTTTCATTGTGATAACAGAGAGGATGTGGTAGGATCAACGAGGAACCAGAGTAATTAAATCGGCAAACTAGGCAGCCCAAGGGGGGCCTTTATATACACGAGAACAGTAAAATGTGGGGTTAACAAAAGCAACCAAAGCAACGGGAGAATCTGCAGGGCACTGGTAGTCATTGCCTAAAGAGGAGACATGACTTGCCCTATACCCTGAGCCTCACGGATGGCAAGCGATGGTGCCGGCGTACCAGCGATTAATCGTAGGGGATCCGAAGGTCCATGAGGCGCGAGAGGGGAAGAAGTGAGGAGTTGCTAGGCTTGATGTAGCATCGCAACGGGTGTCACGGGGCGGAGGGAGAGGGGCG